>JAIPMN010013059.1:0-12881 GCA_020650975.1 Apostichopus californicus | reverse complement strand
ATTAAAACACACATCGCCATGGATAGGCTACCTACCAATAACACACTCACGTTTGATGAAACTGTGACTTATGACTGTCTAGTCATTGTAATTTGAAGATTTTGACGTTTGGTCCTGTGACTTTATTAGTATTCATTGTGTGAGCACCAAAATCAATTGGATTCATCAGCTTATTATGAACCTCCCAGTCATCAAGTATTGAACAAGTATTCCCTTGTTTTCTCGCCGTGCATACAAACTAAACCGTGTCTCGCACACGCACACACACCACAACCCCTGTCTTTCTCTCTTTTGAGAACTTGGTAAATTTATAAGTATATAACTTTAGGAAGAGTTCGGTTACTATTTAAAGATCGGTATGCCAAATTCCAACACAAATGAAAGATGTAAGTGTAGGTAAAATTTCTAAAGATATTATGAGTTTGAAGATATTTTACTCATCTGATAGTTCGTGAAGCAATGATAGAGTCTATTAGAAACCTCAGACAAAATATTATCCCGGAATACTAGATATAATGGATGTAGGGATAAATGCCAGAGTCTATGAGAAAACTCAGACTAAATATTATCCCGGAATATTAAAAAGAAAACTCAGACTAAATATTATCCTGGAATACTAAATATAATGGCCGTAGGGATGAAAACATGGTAACTGCTTTTGAATTTGTTTTGCAGTAAGCAATCACTTGTTTTCCAATACAGAAAATGAAAAAGAAATCGATGCAATTGTTCATGAAAATCCTATAAACATGTATGTGAAATGTTAAAATACATGTAGGATACTAGTTTGAAAGCAAAGCCAAGTAAAGGACAATGCATTCACAGTTTGATGAAGTGACATATTAAGGGGAGGCTAGGACAAATTTTAAAGCACGGGATGGATGTCTTGTAATGGTTGAATTTAATATTATTGATTTTTGAAAGGAACTAAATATATTTATTAAAGCTTTCTCCGGGCATTCCAACATTGCTGACATTCACTGCACACGTTAGTGCGACATTAACAAATTGAGGACCTAATTTTGAGGACGTCAATTTGAGGACTGAGGAGGGTGCTCTCGTAGCAGGGTTTTCTACCATAAACACTGTTCAGCCAAATTTGTGTCCGATAGTGACAATTTGATGACCTCCCCCATACTGACACATGAGCTTTCTGAGGTCACTAGGAGTCCATTCACCGATTTTACAATTTTAGGACGTCCTCAAATTGACGGTCACATACCAAATGTCCTCAAAGCGAAGGTGTGTACCAGAACACAAGTCCTCGAGATGATAGCTATGGCAACGCACATACACACACTCATCCGACTGCGTGACTAAAAAGGTTACGATTATTATTTAAACCAAATATCAACAAGGAATATTTAAGTGACACGTTGACCAATGACGTATCCAGATAGGTAGTGGTGGGGGTAAAGTGCATCTAATAATCCAATACCTAGAATGCTGATAACAGTATACGCAAAGTACACAATACGTTGTCAGCAGCTGTTATTTTCCATCTACAAGCCTTTGTCTTTCCATGTATTAACATTCTGTAAATGCTGCCTAGTCCCAAGAGGTCCAAAGTAGACGCAAACAAGGACCCTCACATGCGAGATAGGGACAGACAGGGAAGTGTCTTTGTTCATAAATACACAAGACAGTAAGTTATGGGGTATTAAACATCACTACTCTCTTATCCGTCTCATATACATATGCACGGAGTGACGCTACTACGATTTTTGGAGACCCAACCGGAGGGGACATTCCC
Source organism: Apostichopus californicus (assembly GCA_020650975.1). Lineage (NCBI taxonomy): Eukaryota > Metazoa > Echinodermata > Holothuroidea > Aspidochirotida > Stichopodidae > Apostichopus > Apostichopus californicus. The sequence goes on along the minus strand of JAIPMN010013059.1, from coordinate 11,128 downwards.
CGAATGAAACTCCTATTTTCGAAGGCGGCTTTACCGCATTGAACGATATTAAGGGGAGAAGTATATACTTATTCCAAATTTAAAGACAACAGAAGTAGGTAATGCTTGAGTAATAATACATACCTCTGTAGAATGGAACATTCCGAACGGTTAATCTGCTGGTAACATGGTCGTTGTGTAGTTTATATGTCTACATTTCACATGTTATGTTTTTCAAACTTTGATAGTAACGTTACATGAACCAAGATAACAAATTCAAACGTTCAAAACAAGATTTTACTAACATATCATGTTTAAAACGTGTAAAGCAGACAATCATTTATTTAAACTACTTTAAACAACGTTGTCATGCTATACATGTTTGCAGCATGTTGGTTAGTCTGCAATTCGAAAATAACTTCCCTCACTTCAGTTCAGTAACATTCATTCTAGACGGAAAACCCACTACACAATACTGTGACAAGTTCTTTAAGATTGGGCACCTTACTGTAGAATTGACGCGATGATTGCATTGGTTCTAAAAAGAACGGTTACGTAAAATACTGCAACCTGCTGTAATGCCCGAGTATCGCTCTTTAATTTCAGCCAGCTTTCTCTTCAATATACAGCGATCAAAATCAGAGAACTGTATAGTTTACATTACCGCATGCCATCATATGTCACATCCAATCATTTGATGGGGAAGAATAAGGTGTTTCAATAATATATCTGCAAAGAAAAGAAAGTGGTTGTGTTAATGTAGAAGACCACAGAGTGTTTAAAAAAAATCCAAATTGAAAGAAAATGTAAAATAGTGAGTATAAACTGTAAATAGGACAAGGGTAAATAGAGTCTGCAGTTTTTTTCCCTTACGTACAAACATAAATCTAAAAATATTTCGTCGAGATGATAAGATTTTATTATAACTAGGCAGCCTACTACTTCTATAGGTTTCTGATGGTGGAAATGATTTATTTTTACATACATTTAGGTTTGTACCTTTATTGTAGTAAAACGTATCACCATAAAAGTTAAGACGCATACAAAGACGGTCCATCACATTAAATACCGCATATTTCGGTGCATTTAAACAAGAGCAGAATATCGTTTTAGGTACGTTAGCATTATGATGTGCTAATACAAGTGATAACGTATTCGCTATATGAGTTTATATATTACCTTCGAGTGAAAAGTAAATATGAACTTTGATATCTTCTATAGTTTATGTAGACATTAAAATAATCCTACTCACAGCACATCTGCGCCATTTTATATCAATATTGCAGACTCTCTGTCATATAAACTTGGAATTCTATACGATTTACAGTGTTTCTCATACATATGATAATGTCGGTTTATTAGTCTTATTTCTACGGTAAGTACGTTTTTTGATGTTTTCTTTTTCTCTCTAATATTTCTGCTAACTTAAATGGCCAGTGTTCTAAGAAGAATTTGCAGTACGTATTCGAAAATGCGGGACATGGTTAATGCTATCATACAATTACCGTATGAACACAATATGGTTCTATTCATAAATTTCTTTAACAATGGTGTCAAGAATGTGTCTCATGTACAATATTAAAATATAAAAACAATTCGGAATCATTGTAAACTTGCTTTTATTTCTTTATTAGCGGTAATAAAGACAGACGGCGCTATATTAACCGATCAGAAAGAGTTAAATTCACAAACAATCGTGTATGCTTTCAACACTGAACTCACATATACTTGGCCGTAATTCACAACATAAGTGACGTGCGCACATTAATGTTTCAGCCTCTCTATGGAGTATCTCTTCTTTCCCCAAACTCTAACCTTGTCATAAACAAGGTTGGCATATTCCTCATTATAATATTCTATGATATGTTTGTAACACATTGCTTAGAAATTACTAAGACGAAGTTTTCGTTTCCAGGAAAATAATAAACGTATGCATAATGATATGCTTATGTATGTTAATTTATGAATGTGACTTAATACTGAACACGTTATGTCAAGAATGGATACTTGGATGGATCTCTTACTCTGTATTAGGGTTCTAATAATGAGTATTAAAGGTATTGTTGTTCATTGTGTGACCACTTCATGCCAATTAAACACGCAACAGACTGTGTAAAATCTAGGATGGAACTTTCACAGCATCAACGTAGTAAACGTCATCGAAAGCACATGTTTTTTGTGTAGTTCTGGTGTGCAACTATATAAAAGAGCAACCAAGATAAGAGATGAATAAAATGGCTGCCCACTGACACTTTAGAGTTTGTTTTGACATGTCCATGTACACTCCCCAGCCTTGTTTACGAAGGAAAGTTATCATCGTTCACATTATGACTTGTTTATACTACTTCAGTCTGGAGGTATGTATCCAGGGATTGTAAGAGAAAGTCATAAAGATAACACTGCAATGGATATTTTAATCACGTATACACAACATATTATTAATAGCCACGCTTCTATACAAAACTTAATGAAATGCCAAACATAGCTATTTTATTTTTAGTTATTCCGCAAGTTGTTTGATCACCAAACGCGATTCAATTAACTCACATACTGTAGTAAGTAATTCATTTGGAAAGCCTTCATAACAAATACATCTCAAACAGTGATATAACTAGGATACAGCTTAAATAAACTAAATGTATGCGAAATTGACTAAAACCAAACATGCATAACCAAGATTTAGCAGTTTGTAAATCTAAAAGAAAATAATTAAAATACATCCCAAAGCTTAGGAATAACATATTGTTGAGCACTGTAAGACACATGAGGCTCTTACAATGATGTAACTTAGACCCTGCGCAAAAGAGAAGACCACATATCACATAAGTATACAATGGGCAATGTGAGTTCTTCGTAAAAGAAACCCGGGAGAGAACTATACTTTGTTTACCTTTTTATCTGAGATGTCAATAATTAACTGCAATATCACTGAACAGTTTAAAATGAAACAATGTATCTAATGATATTTAATAAATCATTAATACCTGCGAAAGCAAATGTTAAGACAAATACATTTATTTTCAGTTATGGAGATAATAATTTGGGGTTTTGTTGTAGGATATAATTACTTCACACGGTTGCTCAAATCGTGTTGATAGAAAGGTACTGTACTAAAATGAGGGAGCAAGTGTAAGTGCAGTATTTTATCAAAACAATAACAATAATGTCCGGCATTTTATGTCATTCACGGCAAATCATTCTTTGGAACTGTGGTCAAGTAACAAAACTCAGGCTACTTATGGTAAATATAATTCTACTCAATCTACAACATCATAAATAGATAGAAACATCAACAAATACCAAAATCACAATAATCCCTTCTTAAAGTGTCCGCTATGTTCATGTAAATTGGCGCCGTTCCGTTGTGAGTGATCCACATTCTTAATACATTGCGGGTGATATCAAAGTTTATATTTACTTTAAACTGAAAGTTATTGTAAGAATTGACATAGATAATGGCAATTATCAATTTCTATTGAAACATCTGTGTCGCATTTTTTGAGTAATAAATAAATTAATTTCACTGATCCGTGTCTGTATGTTTTACAGTATATCTTGTATTTCTAATTTTCTAATTTGCTTACAGATTTTATAATGAACGGACAAGCTATAATATTTCGACTTTTTCGTGGAGGGGGGGGGGGAGGGGGAGTGAGGGTTAGGGAAACGGGTAGCACACTATCTTGTAAATATCATGACCGCATCTCTGCTGATTGGACAACTATACGACGATACAATTGAGGAAGTTATCATAGACCAATGCAGGTGACCCTATGTCATTGGAAAGAAAACGCACTCTTTATGCAAATGGCTTTAAGAAACCACTCGTAGCATAATATTTGTGCATTTTCTGTGCACCTGTAGCCCAACACACATACATTCACGTTGTTTCATTGTTTGTTGTTTGCATTCATAACTGTTCGCTCAGAGGTCTTGCTTTGAAGTTATTTATCTGTTCATTTATATACTTAGCTGATACTCAAGGGCAACATAATGCAGTTAATAATACCAAAAACTAGGATTTTGTGATTGATTATTTCCATTTCCTATCTCATGACATCGGCTTATTGTATTTCCGAAAACAGTATTCGATAAAAATGTACTCTTAGATTTGATTATGTTTGTCGTCCATTGTCACTTGTATAGGACATGATGCACTGGTTGGTACATTATCCTATGAATTTAAAATGCATCTAATATGAAACAATAAATTTACTAGTTAATAACGAATTTATCAGAAAAGAGAAATAACAATACAAGTTTATTCGTTGCTTACTACTGTATTGCTGTCATATAAATAAATATATGTATGTTAGGCGGTGTATCTCGCGTCTTGTTAACACGTGTAAATTAAACTACAAGGTATCTACTGTTCGTATTGATATCGCTTAAAAAAAAACATACGTTTGTATGAATATGTCTGCAACCTCTATATTTTCCTCAATTACAATATTTTGAATATAATTTGAGCTGCAAATGATAATACAAAATAACAAACGCAAACGATTGTCTGTTGACGGACATGTTACATATCTGACTTATGTTTTGTTTTTTTTTGTCATATGGTTATGAAATATTGTAAGATATAAATGTGTGGAAGTACGTTACAGAAACAAATCTATGTTAGGCAAATCCAACATCGAGGATTAATCCAACAAAAATATTGGAAGGAAATTTGATAGTAACTGACTTTGCAAGAGTTTCACTTTATTATAAATATTGTTTTTATAGATCTCTTTATGTGTAGTCTATTAATTGCCTACTAAGAGCTTCAGAGCGCTACTAGTCCTGATGAATTTAAACGGGAGTCAATCATCTTTTGGACTTAATGATAACACAAGAGTCGGAGGATTTTTTTTCTCTGAGCCATTTTCATATGATTGACTATTTTAGAATTTGTTTTTGGTTTATAGTGTGTTCTCTTTAGTTATTAATTCATTGGTTTGTATGTAAATGAATCACAATGGAAATACATTTGCTGTACAAACTTTTCTGTGTTATCCCTACACAAATGTTAAAACTAATACATGCCCCAGAAAAGCAATTTGTAGAAATGCTAACAATGAACAAAAGATAATGAGTTAAGCTAATTGATCAGATCAATATCAGAGACTAAGAAATAGTTTAAGAAAAAGTAGATTCAAAGGGTCATTACTATTGAAAAAAATGATGATAATAAAATATAGAAAAATCACCAACAAAATATTCTACATTGAAGCTTTTTTTGCTTTGCGAAAAATTCATGAATGCTCATTACCATTAAATATGTTGATGATCTCTCTCTATAAAAAGCAGTAAACAAATTAACAAAAACTGTAATATGATCATATATTCTGTATAGGCCTATACACATAACCTTGTTGCGAAAAGCAAACATGAACTTTGGAACTGATCAGATCTGTGGACAATACTCAACTGAATACTGAATGTCGCCATTTTCAGTTAACTTTGCAGACCTGTGCTGGACCTGTCATTCTATGCTTTTATTGATTATTTCATTTGTTTATTTTCGGCGGATTAAATCAAGACTACCTTAAACGGTAAGTACGACATTTGTTACTGTTTTGCTAACTCAAGATTCCTTACAATGAAGGGATTGCTGTAATTTTGTATCCACTGCGCTGATCGGTTATTGCTGTCGTTGATAAATAATGCAGTAACATGTTCTGCTTAATTGTAATGTAGTATTCTTCATATTTTTCTACTATACGTGGATGTTGGACAACTGTGTAGAGCATTGAGTCATGTTTGCGTGTTAAGTGGTTTACCAAATACATGCTTTATTAACCAATCAGGAAGAACAAGTAAGAAAGCAGTCTTTACTTATCATTATTACAGTTCGCTTAAAATGTAATAATAACTTGGTCGTAGTTGTATTTCGTATTTAAAGTCAAAGTAAGGTCATTGTCATTTAGACCCTTTTGAGTACTATTAATAGGGACGTTGGCTTGGAACCGGTGCTCCAGATGGCGACAAAATTAGCGTACATACCATATTCGTTTCCTAAAATCGTGGGGAGATGATAGTGGTAATTTTAAACGAGATTGTCAATAAGAGGGATAGAGTGTGCACATTGGGAGGGGGCTTACATACTCAGAGGGCTACTACATATGTAGTAGATTTAACGTAAGAGAGACTGCTTAAACTGGAGTTGGAGTAGGATATTACTAAGGAAAGGGGAAAAAGTATGATAGTTTATCTGGGAGATAAAGTGGAGTAACTCATACATGATTCTGTCGTGCCAGGCCTCATCAAAAGCATTCCAATTGACACAACGACTTATTGTTGCACGCTCTTTAACTATGTACCATTACTTGCTTAACATTCAGTTGTCCTTAATAGTCTTAAACCATGAACTCAACACAAACACACAACACACACACAGCACACAACACAACAACGAATGGTAACGAATTTATGTAAATCAGAGCAAAACATTTCAAATACAAAGAATTCAGACAAAGACTTCAGAAACCAATTCTTTAGGAATAATATATTACAATCACAAAACCAAGTATTTTTTCTCAAGTCAAGACTGAAGTCCCCGACAGAGTCTGGAAAGCCCGAGGGTAACGTTGTTAAGTTATTTCCGCTGAGTCCTAAGTCTACAAGATGACTTAAGCCTTGCAGCGATGAAGCGTCCAATGATGTAATGTTATTATCAGATAAATCAACGATTGTTAGTTTTTGGCACATGAGTGATTTTGTTTAGGCATACTTTCAAAACACGTAGATAAGGCAATTACATCAATACCTGCTGTGGGATTTGATCTAATAAGTTATCCTTTAAATGAAAATACGTTAAATTGTGTGGTTCTTCCCAAAGAAGAAACAATCAACTTTAGAGATGGCATTACCAACAACAATGAAACTATCAAGGTTGTCAAAAGCACGAAAATAATTATCCTGTACAGAAGTAAAACATGCATTGGATCTAAAACTGACGAATTCAATCAAATTTGAAGAGAAGCAATTATTGGTCTGGATATGGAAACTTCATTGTAGTTAGTTAAGGCTGATAAGCTTCAACATGTGAGTTCATGGAAAGGAAATTAGCTTAAGATATTGTTGTTAAGATATAAATCAGTCTACACCTCTAGTCCATTGAACTCCTCAATCATTACTGCATGTTAGTTAGTTATATTCACTCGGCCCAACAAGAAGTGTGTCTTCTCTCTGCTACATCTATATTTTCTTTATCTGTCTACGTTGTTCTATACTTAGACTTCTACATTGTCGTTCTCTTTTACCGTGCCTGCCGGTTCTCGAGTAGTTTTATCACTCGTATAGATAGCTAGCAGTCACTTAACACTGTGAACATTACATGATGAATTAAAAACACATTGATCTGATATCATGCGCCACAAGGTAACACGTTGTCCTACCGTACCTCTTAAAGCAAACTGGTGGTCCACATGAACCATCAATTGCAACTGTGTAAGATAACGTGGAAAAACTAACACGATAACACACGTACCTTCATGCAATATCGTAAAAGATTTTGTACAGTTTTTCTTAATTTCGCAGATATATTAATTTAAGAGTTTACGTTTGAAGTCAAATTTAATTTCAATATTTACGACTGTTTAGAAAGTCCTCGTACAGACGTACAACTTCATGATAATCTCGCCGACGACATTGTGCATTGTCTATAGTGAATGTTGATAAACCGTTTAGGTCTTATCAGTGAAAGAAATACTATCAATGTCATTGTACAAGGTGCTTCATACTTACAAGTTCTTCGTACAAACTACTAAAGATACTTTCTAAGAAAAGTCATCAACGAAAGAGCCTGGGCACCAAATCGATAAATCCTTGATCCACATTCTAACCCCGTCTGGTTACATTGAGACTGTAACTGTAAGATCATGAGGTTGTTACGTCAAGTGGGCATTACAAGTCCTTGGAAAGAGAATAAATAGTACATATAATAGGAGAAATGAAAAGAAAAAACTAATAAAGAAAATTCCTTTTATTTATTGACAAATCTGTGACAGATTTATTGAAATACCGGATAATTTAGTTCGATTGTTTGCATACAGGGGTTAACGACTCTATCACATGATTCAAAATATAGTACACTATGATGGAGACTTTCGTAACTTTTGGATAAACTATTCTTTGAACTTACCAAACAAATGTTAAATATACGAAGCAGCTGAATACCCTTTTCGATAGTTGATACTCGTTTGGGTGAAGTTACGCAATGTATGCGTTTCTTGTGTTAGTTTATAAACTTGATGTCAGACGCCAAACAGGATGCTTGTCTTAAAAGCGCCAGAACTTTGTCCGACTTTATGAATATGGAAAAAAGGACGAGGTCAAAATGGCACTTAGTTTAATGAATAGTAGCGTATATAATGCATAAAATGTGTTGATTATTATTTTCGTCTCCTTTAAGTACGTAAATACCGCAATGAATAAAATGGCAAAGCATGCCCATATAATATTAGGCAAATAATGGATAGAAGAACATTTAAAAGTAATTCTTGGAGCTTCTTTACCAATTGATGAAATAAGTGAATATGTTGAATCCCCGTCAATCTTTCGTCTTTTGCATTTGGTTGTAAATTGTCTTTCATGATACACGCAAAGAACGAATTTATGAATATGTATGTATGGAAAAATGAATGATCATTACAATATGACAATTACTTGTATGTCTATCAGCTTGTATATATAGTGCATTGTATATGTAGATTTTCATCGTCGTTGATTTTAAGTACGTAATTACCACAGTGCATAAGTCGTAAAGAAGGCCCATACAAATATTAGACAATAAATGGCAGAAAATACATTTAGAAAGAAAGACACATTTCTTTTAGCTGGTTCACCAATTTATGAAGCCGTCAATCATTTGTCTACTTTGTTTGTCAATTTGCTTTCATGTTACACATAAAGAACGAGTTTATGAATATATAAGAATGATTAATACGGCAATAACTTGTATCGCTAGTAGTTTATATAATGTATTCAATATGTAGATTATTATCTCCTTGAGTGTATTGTATAATGATTGTTTGATAACGGTTTGTTTTAACTACTTACATACATCAGTGAGAGTCACATCAATAACACATCACATTTATTGTACATATATACATATCTAATTCTGAATATAGGGAAGCATTAGTACAACCTTTTTCAGAGGAATTACAAGCACCAAAAGTTGATTCATGAATGTCAAATTAGACATAGTAGTCACATTGCATATTTATTTTGTCAATGGATTACCTCGTAGCTATGCAGATTATATTTGTGTTGAAGTTATTAAATTTGTAATATTATACTTTTCATCAAAACTTTTCTACTTTACTCCATATTATAATTTTGAAACTTTTCAGGATTTTAAATTTCATATTATAACACAGTAGCTGTATATAGATGGAAATGCAACATAATGTGCTACGCTTATACTGTTGCCTTCTTGTTTTTCCAACAGGATTGTCCCCTTTTAGTAATGTAATCAAGTTCTGTTTAGCCTGCAGAGGTAGCCACTCGCATTGTAGGAGATATCTTTCGTTATTACTGTGTCTAAGTTAATCATAATTTACCACATACAGTATATGTACTTGACGGTGTGCTTTGTAATTTTTTGAATGGTTTGATTCAAGTTTAATGTTAACTTTGCTGTATCATGTTTGAAATTATGGGGAAGACCGAGGGTTACTCAATGATGAATATTAACATATTGAAGGGGCAGCAGCTTACGTACCCTACCTCCTACCCCCTTCCAACCCCAGGGTTTAACACTGACTGGCCATGTACTTTATGTATGTAGTTAAATACATTATTCCATATTTTGAGTATTTTTATCTCCGTCTGTATTAACATGAAAAATTCCGTCCCTCGAGTTTTCCCTCTTGTCTCTGCAGAGGTGCATAATACCTCTAGTTATCATTGAACCATTTACCCGATTTAAGTGAGTGGAATTAACTTTGTTATCAATACTGGAAATTAAACATTGGACATGAAACCCCACTGAGCAACTTGTGATAGAATATTTCAAGCGTTTGACGTGCATATAAACTCCAGTCTTTTACATTCCGTCCCTCGAGCCATTGCAACATGCTATATCTTACCTATGTTTTGATTAATTAATTTTGTTCTACAAACATCATTTCGTCCCCGTTTTCGCGTAGTGGCGAATGTGCACTATTGGCGAAATTGTGTTAATTATTGTTCTCACCTATTTTGAGGGTGAATAATCGATTGGGCCGGGTTAAAAGTTATAAAACTGTCTAGTTTTTTGTTATTTCTGACTGGTTTTTGACGAATGTCTATCGAAGGCCCACTCTCGTTTTCACATATGCTACTGAGGAATACTTTCGTCAGTATAACGCTAGTATAATACCTAGACCAAGGTTAATTAATTTGAGCCATTCTTAGTGTTAGCCTAACCATACCTTAGGATTAAAGGGAAGGAATCCTACACCATCATAATGAATAACAGGGATCCTTGTGATGAACGTATCCCTAAAATATCAAAGACCATTATCTTGCTCGGCACGGGACTAAGTTTGTGTTTAACAGTCGTGACATGGAGCTTCTTTTTGGCAATGTGTGAAATCACAGTGCCACTTGGGATGGTGGGGAGGGGAGGGGGTATAATTTAATTCACTTGGTTTTCTGTCTCATTTTCAATGTGAATGTAAACAGTCCAATAAACAAACACCAGTATTATGACATATGAAAACATACAAACACAAGTAAATTCCACTGTAGACTTTCTCCAGTCTTCTGTTTCATATATGAGGAAACGTGACAAATGTAACATCTCCCTAAAGAAGTACGGTGTTTCTTAGCTGTTGGCGGCTTAGCTCATCACAAGCATTACTCTAGCCTAATTTATTACTACTTGTATCTGGCTAGGTAATAACTAGTTGCATAGTTAAAGGTCGCATACTCTTACATGGAACTTTGGAAGGTACTAGTATAGTTTTTTTCTTATGAAGTTACTATGCTACAAAGGACGAGTTGCGTTTAGACCGAATTACTAGAAAATCTGTATAGCAACCTTTATATTTGAGAGAATATATTATTGAGGGAAGTGAGGTAGCTAGAACCACCAAAATGAGTACTGGGGGTATACATCGATGACAGTTTGACCTTTTCTTGCATGTATTCAAGGTATTAAGGGAAGTATATT
>JAIPMN010013058.1:0-12489 GCA_020650975.1 Apostichopus californicus | reverse complement strand
CCCCCCCCCTTGAGCATATTTTGTGTATTTTTTTTATGATATCGAAGTTTTATAGTAGCCGTTATAAGAGGTTTTAATATTTGTATACCAATAAATTAACTGTGTCTGAATTTCGAAAATCGATATGGGTTCACTGGGTTTCCATTTGGCCTGTTTCCTACAAGATTTCTAACCGCAGGCGCGTAGCCAAGGGGGGGGGGGTAAGGCTGGAGACCGCCCCTCCCCCTCGAGCATATATTTTTGGGTATTTTTTGATGATATCGAAGTTTTGTAGTAGCCGTTATAAGAGGTTTAATATTTGTACACCAATAAATTAAATGTGTCTGAATTTTCGAAAATTCCTTGACCAACATTCATCATCATACTTCCCTCTACTCGTGCAATTTTGACCGGTCTGTTAGGGGTTGAAGGGGTTTTTTCTATATTGGTAGTCCATAGATGAAATTTTGTGCAACATTATGGGTATGTTTTGAAGTGAATTTATTATTCAAATTCTGAACAAATAATGGGCTTAAAACCTTGAAAAGTGGGGCTGACGGGTATTGTGGGCCGTTACGTAGAATTACCTACAAAAGCAATGATCCACAGGAGATGCGACGAGGTCGAACATGATGTGTGACTTGTGACAATCTTGAAAAAGGTTATGGATGGAAAAAAAAACTATTGGGAAAAACTTGGTTCTCATGCAAAAGTGTACATCTGGTTGGTCATTTTCAAGCCCGAGAAGTGCCATTTCCGGTGATCTGGGGGGCTATCAAAACCAGACATTTTCTTGTACGCTGCGCGCCAACCAATGGTGGCGTTCCGCTTTTATAGTATTTTGGGGATGAAAGTTGCTATATGCGCCTGCACCCAAGCAAATACCCCCCCCCCCCAAGTGAAACAAATCGCCGCCCCTGGCTACGATAACCATTTTAATGGCAAAAATGGCGGAAGAGGGCAACGAGGGGGAAGTGGGGGTCACCGAAGACGTTCCCAAAGAGCCACATAAATTTTTATTTTTGACTTTGAAACCATTCACGAAATTGGCACGCATATTTCAAATTTATTTGTGGCTCAAATTTTCTGGGAGCTTTGTATTGATGACGACTTTCAAGAACCCTGCGATTCATGCGATCTTAAACAAATCATTTTTGGAGGGCCTTCGACAAAAAATGATTTCTGCAAATAGTTATGTTCGCAAGAGAATTTGATGGTTAATTTATTTTACAGTTTCTGAAATAATCACTAATGGGGCGAAAGTATTTTCTATAAAAGTACCTGCTTGCCAACTGAGCTGCATCGATTCAGCCATATATTACCCATGCCGTTGTCAAAGTTACCCAACACATTCGGTATACACGAACTAAAGAAAGTTTACTTCCCACATACACCTCTGATAATCAAAGTTACACAGGTCCTTTACCTGATTTAGAATTTTATGATCCAGATTCTATGCATGTAACGGAGCGTAAACACTTTCTTGAGTGGTATGAGAGAATAAAGACAACGGGATTGAAATTTAACTTTAGAGAGCAACTCACTGAGTACTGTGTGTCCGATACTGATATATTGAGGAGGTCTTGCCTGTTTTTTAGAAACTCTTCATGGGTGTAACATGATCCAATCCCCTAAAAATATAGCCATTGCAACGATAGCAGAGATTTGTACACAGATTTGTCAAGCTAAAGGTGTCGATCCTTTCACACATTGTATTACAATTGCTTCTGCCTGTAATGTTGTGTTAAGGAAGATTTCATTGAAGCCTATAATACTATTGCGGTTTTTAGACCTAAGCAAGAAAAGAATCATTCTTTTTGCAGCTTTACTGAAGGTTTCACAAATTGTTATTTGTCTCCTGGCTATAAGAAGGGGTGCATAGAAATATCACATAGGCCTATGCTTTCGTCTGAGCTGAAGTGAGCAAACACTAATCTTTCTTAATTGTGGGCGTTCCACACTTATACCTGTGGTGGTGGCTGCAAGCAGGCTATTAGACCATCATTTTTTTCCACTACTCGTGACTCGGAAATGGTTTAATCCGCCGAGATTCCTCCGCAGGAAGGTCATCAGCATATATGTGCTATATTATTATATTACGACTAAGCCAAATGAAGCAAGGTTACCAGCGTTAGCGTAATTACACTAGATCTAACGGTTTTTTTCTCACTTAACTAGGGTTCTATAGCGTAGGGTAGCATACGCCCATTAAAGCCCCATTGACTTACACACTAAATCACAAACGTAATGTGGTCTGTAAGTCTAGATAGCTACCCATCACCGGATAGCTGACAAGTTGGCCTTTCATGGCACCATCAATTTTTTTTGTACCATGACCATGCAGATTTTTTGCTACGAGAGCCTGAAGTTTTCGTAACTTGTAAGCAAACCTCTTTACTCAGTCGTAAACAATTTACGTACGCTGCTCCTGGGGGGGGGGGGCTAAACTGGTCTAAAATTGCCTCAATTGACCAAATTTTGCACCACATGTGCCCCAATCTTCTTTAACATCCAAGCCACAAAAAAAAAGCAGATCCTGATTGATAACGTAGCAAAAAAGGTTGTTCTCCTGCTCCTAATTGGCACTTTTCCTAAAGGAGAACACTTGGGCGGATTGATAGAGACGCTGTTAGGAGTATGCCACCGTAGGTGCTTTAAAATTTGGCGGAGTCTAGCGTTTTCACCAAAATTGGTAATTCAGTTTTCTTAAACTTTTCGAGACCCAAACTACCACTTGGCACAGCGGCGTAACGCCTATGGGCTCGGACGGGGCAAACCCAGGGGCCCCCGACCAAAGGGGCCCCCGCTGCACTGATGTACAGAACTTAGAAGAGGGGTACCTTTTTTTTGTTTTTGAAACGGCACGTTTTCGTTGGAAAAGAAACTATAAACGAGACAATGGACATATTTTTCTGTGCGTGAATACGATCGTTATAAATCATATACCCCTGCAACTGCAAATCTCGTATCCTTCTTTCCGCACGACTGACTCAAGAGCCTGAGGTACACACTGGAACTTGATAGGCTACGCTGGTACATATTATAGCGAAATAGCGCATCTAATTTCAATGAATTCGCTCTCGGTCAGGGTTGCCACATGACATTGGCCGATAACTGGCCAAATGACACAAATTTGGCATATTTTGAACCCCTTTGGCTGATGCTTTGGCCAAATCGCCGATGCCTAAGATTTGTGTGTGGATTTGTATGTGAATTTGTATAGATGGACTAATCGATATGTTTGCTGACAAGAAGGCCAGGCTCAGTAAATTCAAGTTCTACCCTTTCCAAGTTCTCGGGAACTTGGATACCATTTGTCCACAGGAGTTACGCCACGGGTGGAAATATACATGTTTATGTTAATTGGACATTGATCATTTGGTCTTATTTGTCCTTTCAATCTCTTAATGTATTCTAGCTTTGCAACACATTTTTTCATGTTCCCAGTATGACAGACAAGGCGGACCAAAAATGTGTCTATGAACGCAGATTTTCCCCAAAATCTCAGTCGATAAAATCACCACGAAATGTTCCATATACGGCTTAGATTGCACCAGAGAGCTTGTAGAACCCCAGAGCTTCCAGGGCCCTAAGGCGGGCCCTGGACCCACGCCTTTGGGACTTCGCGCTCCGCGCTCGTGATGTGCGCTGCGCGCACATCGGTTGATTCTCCGCAGCAGCCAGGGGGGCCCTTCCTTCCCTGGACCCAGGGGCCCCCAGACCCATCGTTACGCCGCTGACTTGGCAACCCAACAAAATCTATTATAGGTTTCCGTGGCTTTTACTCTATAAAACCGCGTAAACTGTATTCAAAACGGAGAGATTTATCATACTTTGGGGTTTTATTCAGGCCTGTATCAGTTAATTTTCTTGTATTATTTCCTGATTATGATAAACCGTTATAACGTATTATTAAACAGAAAAGAAATTTTTATTACACAAATAGGCAAACGTTTCTCATCAGAAACTACAAAGTTGTGCATATTGGTAAACTATGCAAATATTACAGCATGTTGGCAGACTGAGCTAACAATGGATGATTCTGAGTACCTATTGTAAAGCCAATGTGTTCATAAGCACCATTAGATGACTGGAAATAAACATGACAAGACATGTTCAATATATTGCGTACAGTAGGCCTTAGCCGTGCATGGTTTCTATCATTTGACTGTTGTAAAGCAAGACTTGATCCCTTTTGAAAATCCAGTGTTAACTGGTATTTGATAAAAATGCAAACATTTCTGTGCATTTCCAATGAAATTCCTATTTAGGTAGGGGGGTTAGGGGGTGACAGTGTAAATGCAGTATGATACACCTTTAACACTTTATTAATGCACTCATCCCAGAAACTCATTGCATTGGTGTCAGACTGTCAGTAATCCCCCCCCCCCCCCCTTGCCCTATTTGACACCCACATTGAAAAGACAAAGTTAACTTTAGACATTACATTACAACTCCCTGAAAAATGTCAGCACTTTGTTTGCAAATCAAAGGTGACATATGCTCTCCAGAAAGTTCCTGACTGGCCTCAACCACCTTAAGCTAGTCTGTATATACTTTTGGCTCAGTGTATCTCTTTGCTGAGATGATAATACAGGGTACCAGCTTGAAAGTTGGCTAACTTTCTAGGAAATGTCCACCCCCTACATGAACTTATGCCAAACAATTTGAATCATTTGCTTGTGGTTTCTAGGCTCACTTTGAAGAAGATCAATTAAAAAATTGATCCTGCTACTGGGAAGAAGAAACTGAGAAAAGGGGGCTATGCCAACAATTTCCCAGCACAGGCCTATCCCCCAAAAGGCGAAGAGCTCCAAAGGAAAGATGCACCGTCCTTGAAGAGGTTCACATGGAATAGCGAAAGCAAATGATGCTCATAGACCTCCCATATGCTTCCCTATCACATAATAAACCACAGTTAGCAGACTGTGATAAAGATGAACCCGGTGAGTGACTCTTAGACTGAAATCCAGTTTCTGCAATCACAGCATTAAAGTATTTGTTTTAATCAATGCACTTGTGGGTCTGAGACTTTCAAATAGACACTCAGTGGCAGTTGGTTAAGATATAAGGTTTTACCTTCATCATGGAGAGTGGAAGGGAATCTTGCCTCATCATCTGAATAATGCACTCAAGGATAGCATCAAATCATGATTGGATTGAGCTGATATTCCTGAGAGTAATTTACATATTTCACTGTTATTTTCATCAATAATATGCACTGTGTGCAGACTGTGATAAAGATGAACCCGGTTAGTGACTCTTGAAGTTACATCTTGTTCCTGAAACCATGTGTTTTAATCAATGTAGTTGTGTGTCTCAGACTTACAAATGGACACTCAGTTGCAGTTGGTTAAGATGTAACGGTTTAACTTTCATCAAGGAAATTGAAGGAGGAACTTGCCTCATCATCTGAATAATGGACTCAAGGATAGCATCAAATCATGATTGGATTGAGCTGATATTCCTGAGAGTAATACTTTCAAATGGACACTCTGTGGCAGTTGGTTAAGATGTAACGGTTTAACTTTCATCAAGGAAATTGAAGGAGGAACTTGCCTCATCATCTGAATAATGGACTCAAGGATAGCATCAAATCATGATTGGATTGAGCTGATATTCCTGAGAGTAATACTTTCAAATGGACACTCTGTGGCAGTTGGTTAAGATGTAAGGGTAAAACTTTCATCAAGGAAATTGAAAGAGAAACTTGCCTCATCATCTGAATAATGGACTCTAGGATAGCATCAAATCCTGATTGGATAATAATATTGAGACGATTTTCTTGAAAGTAACTAAGTTACTGTACATAAGCAACAGTTGAAAAATCTGGCGATTTGCATGTTTGTTTCATACACATTATTAGGCTGTTTAGCTCACACACTACTGCTACTAGCAATGATCAAGTGACAACAACTGATGCAGTATATTTAAGGAGAAGTATTTATTCTCCAATAATGAGACAGAAATCTTACAAATGGCAGAATGCACCTTTAAATTGGCAAACATCAGAAACAATGAAACAAATGACAATGCTCATTTACAAGGTAATCCCTATCTTTCACATCAATCTGTCACATCAGTAGCTCAGTTTCCAATAATTGTACAAACAAACTCCCCTTGATGGGTGCTTGGTTAGATTCCTACATTATTGCATGTTTTTCCCTTCAATATAAGGTTCATGTGTGGAAAATACTCTTCACGTCATCTGAGTATCGTTAATATCTTTGATATTGTAGAAATGTACTAAAAACAATTAATCATTGCACATCACTTTTTCTGTAATTTTATTCCTGTTAACAATACACAAACACAGTACAGTGGCCTGAAATATTCTTCTATAAAGAGATAAAACTAAGATTTCTGTTTACATTTCAGTGCATAAAACTGAGAAGACTTCTGAATGTGGCAATTACGCTAGCACTACCAAAGGTGATGAGAAAAAAGAAATGGATGCTAATCCATTATCAGCTGCAATACATTTAGTGCAACTGAGGTATGCCAAAAGGACCTTAAATAACCCAACACAGAAGGCACTTTGGAAGGTAAGGAGAGAAAAGAAGGCAATAGGCAAATGTAAAAGAAAGCAAGAACTTGCCTTTGTTAAAGGGTTTAACCCTGATCAGTTAAATACACTCAGCAGAAAGAGCACACGAGGATGCAAGTGGAGCAATGCCACAATAAAGAAAGCTCTCCAAATTCACTTTGCTTGTGGGCGTACAGTCAGGTTACGACTTACTCCAAAAACAGCATCAACCATTACCTTCACTGCGTACACTAAGAAGAAAGATGCAAAGTGTGATATTTGAGCCTGGTATCCTGGATGAGGTATTCAAGAAGCTGGAGATAAAAGTTAAAGCAATGAAGGATCAGGAGGAGAATGTTGTTTGACACTAGATGAAATGTCTATCACACCAAGCATTGAGTTTGACAACAGTAGCGGTCACATTCTGGGCAATGTCACACTTCCAGGACATGATGGCATTGCTTCACATGACTGGTTTTCATGCTGAGTGGTGTAACAACACTATGGAAACAGGTTGTTGCTTACCATTTCTCTGGCTCTTCATATGATGGGGCAGCAGCTAAGCCCATCATAACAGATATCATTAAAAAAGCTCATAATATAGGACTTCACGTTCTTGCAGTCACCAGTGACATGGGAAGTATGAATAGGGCAATGTGGAGAAGCTTTGGGATAATCTGTGGAAAAGACTGCCAGACTATCAACAAGATTCCAAATCCATGCAACTCCAACCGCTTCCTGTACTTCCTTGCAGATGTACCACATGTCCTCAATAATTTTTAAGTCAGCATTGGTTAATGCACAGAAAATCTGGATTCCTTCTGAGCTGGCAAATACTCATGGATTGTCAAGTACAGAGGTCAGTGTGAAACCACTGAAAGATCTTCTCAGCTTTCAAGAAAACAAAGACTTGAAGCTAGCTACCAAATTGACAGAGGCCACACTTACACTGTCCCACTTTGAGAAGATGAAGGTATCACACGCACTTTATATTTTCAGTAATTCTGTTGCTTCTGCTTTGCGGTACCTGGTTGAGTGTGAGGGTCACCCAAAGGATGTTTTAACAACTTCCTGGTTTTTAGAGCTCTGCAACAGATGGTTCAACCTGATATCGAGTCGTCATCCTGTCATGGCCTTGAGCAAAGTGAACCCAGTTTAACACAAAGCAGGTATTGAATGCTTGTCAAATATGATCAAGATATTCAAAGTATTCAAAATTGGTAACAAGGGAGCATGGAAGCCAGTCCAGACAGGATTGATTCTGTCAACACAATCAATCCTTGACATTCAATTGGAGATCCTTGAACATGATCACAAATTTCTTCTTACCTCAGGCTTCACACAAGACTGCCTGGAGAATTTATTTAGTAGTGTGCGGATGAAGAATCCAGTTCCCTCATACTTGAAATCAGATATGCATTACGCATAATCACCGTAGCTCAGTTTCTCAATTCTCCCCAAGCTGGGAACTATCAAGAGGATGATAATGAATTCCTTGCAGAGTTCAATGCTGACACCACTCCATCTATCGAGAATGATTCTGACATCCCTGATGTGATCTTGAATCAAGAAGGACCCGCACTTCAATTGTCTGATGAATATCCTCTACTACCTTGTTGGGTACTGCATCACACGGCTACAAAGAAATGTCCAGGCTACATTGTCCAGGCTAAAGTCAAATCCACTTCACCATCATTGTCGGTTCCAGCTAAGCTGACCATTCTAAAAGAGTACAAAGAGGGTTGTTTAGTTCACCCAACAGAACTTGCATTCCAGTACCTTTGGGCAGCTGAAAAGATGTTCAGAAAGTTCAGTAGTGACGACCTTCTTTCCATGGTTAACACACCATGAAACAGATTACCTCTGCTGTGGATTTGACAGCTGCTGCATTTGAATTCCCAGATTGTCACAACATCCAAGGAAAGCTCCTATCACGGTTTCTCATTGTGCGCCTCCATATATTTTGCAAGAAATTGAGGTCTGAAGTGAAAAAGGAAATCCAAAATCAAAGGTCAGGTGGAGAACTGGGAAGCAAGAGTATGGCAATGAGAAAACTAATTAAGAAATTAAAGTAACAATGTATGTTAATAGCTAGCATATATGAATACTGTCTTAATGCAACATATAACATGTGAAATTTCCACTACAGATAATTTTATACTACATTTTATACCACAGATCATATAATTTTTTTGTCGACAGCCAACTAAGAGTTACTATGGTAACATAATTTAGAGTAAGGTTAAGTAAGGTCAATTGTGATGTCTACAATCAAACAGTACAATGTCCCATCACATATTATCAGAGGAAAGAACTCTGTGCCCTCTCTTTCGTTTTTCTGTCCACTGCAGATATCAAACACTGTATATGGTCTTTACTCTGTACAACTATCATTTCTTAATGTTGGTATATTACAGAAGGTAAACTTGTTAAACTATAATTTTCGTATAATATGTTTGGTATAGTGGGAGGCTCAACTAATATGCTCGACAGCTCACCACTGGCGAGAAGATGTCTTCAGCTGGTCAAAAATGCCTTATGCTCAACATTCTAGTAAGTGTATCACTTGTGTAAAAGTAAGTTGGCCTGACGTTTTAGATCCTAGCAGGATCTTCTACAGAGGCTAAATGACAAGTGCATCACTTGTTTCACTGAGCATCATTTATTCCTATTGTAGATCTATGCAATACAGCCTAGCCTAAACATTAATTACTGCAAGTATTGTATGCAACCTTATCTAGCCTATGCACATACAAGTATTGAAACTTTACAGTTAGAAGAAAGACCATTTTCAATGGGGGTTAATTTGAGCAACTGGGCAAAATCGTTTGTTACTTGTACAGTACATACTGTACATGTACAGTATGCAATGCTTTTGGAAATTTGGTTCCTTGCTGAAACAAAATATATTTTCAAGATCTTGTCACATGGGTGTTTGTACTTTGTTACATGCATGTGTGGAATGTTCTTGCTTTAAACAACACAGCTCCTTTTTGATAAGCTATTTAAATCGGAAACCTGCCAATCACATGTTCGAAATAGGACAGGCTGAAATGATTCTGAAATGAAAAGCTTAAAGACTTGTTGCATTTTAATGCATCACTGTTCAGGTTAGGCCAGTAATGGCAGTATGAAGAATAAGTAATAATTTAATAATTATCATTATGGCCATTTGGTGTCAGCATATTATAATAACTGAATGATATTCAACAGCCCTGTGCTCAGTTGACAGAACTGACCAGTGTGCAAACTGCAGGCTTTTATAGTTCTGTACTAGTGTTTCTGTTGGTACAGACTTAATAACTTTGAAGTTGTACAATAGTATTACTTGATAGTTAAGTCTCACATTCATAACACTGGAGGCAAAGTATAACATCTTCCAACCAAGAAAAAAATGGTTAAATTTATGGCCTAGATGTACTATTACTTAGTTACAGTAATGGTAGGTTTAGTAGTGGGCTTAGGCTATGTATATAGTATTAGAATTAGTAACCAACTGTATGCCAATGTGTATACGACCATGATTTATCTATATATGGATGACTAAACACTTGAGTTATGTAAATTACTGAGTAACTGACTGACAGTGGGTCTGATTCTGAACTCTGTGTCACTGTGGCCTTATTAAGGGACAAACTAAAACGAATGACAGCGAATGACTGAATGACAATTGACTTTGTACAGGGTTAATTATCATTCGCGAATGACAGCGAATGACAGCAAATGACAACGAATGACAACGAAGGACAGTGGTGAGTGGAGATACAGTAGAATGATTAACGGAGTTAATGCGGTTATTGGTTTTCTGCGCAAATATAATTTGAGGAAAATCGCATGTTACGTGGTTGCAGGGTTTTGGTGTAATTTATGGATAGAAACCACAGGGAAAATTTTTGTGTGAGAATGCGCTTGAGTGCTGTGCTTTTGACATTTACCTCTGTAGATTTATATAGAAAGATAACTGAAGCCGTTTCAAGGTTATAGTATTGTTAGTTTCTAACAATTAATATCGGAAAAATGACGTTAAATTTACTTTTTAAAATCAGAATAACAATTTCGCTTACTATAAGGTGCGTTTGTATCTTGTTCGTACTTTACTAGATCTGTAAGCCACACACTTCGCGTCCACTCGGTTTGCGTGGCTTTAATATACCCACGAAGCCTGAACTGTGATATCCGGTTGAAGCAAATGTCTGTGCTGTCATATACTGTCATTCGTTTTAGTCAACGCAATTTTTTAGTGTGTACAACATATTGTCATTCGTTATGTGTAACGCAATTGTCATTCGTTTTAGTAACACCCCTTATTAAACAGATGACCATATGGTATACTGTACATGTTAATGGAAAATACCTTTAAGTTAGTAAAGTTATAACATACACCAGTATCCAGTTGTTGCTGTGTTTGTTCTCAACAGACCCATTAAATCTATTACACCTACCGTAGCCTAGTGAACAATAATACATTCCTGAGAAATTCACACCACAATATCAGTCTTAAATTAGTCCATGGGCTCCCAACTAAATATTGCTAACTCCTACACTAAAGTACAGTATATAGTTTAGTTTAGTAGAAAAAAGGATCAGGAGAGACAATCAAGTCCCCATCAAGGACCCTGTGGGAGAAGGAAAAGAACCGAAGGCCAAAAAAGGCATAGCTGATTACAAGTGCTTGTCCAAAGCATTCTTTAACCCATTCACACGACTTGCAAGTACAACTTTCTCAGGCAAACCATTCCACTCATTCACAACCCTATTAGAAAAACAGTTATGCCAAATATTAATCCTACTTTGTAATTTCTGGAGTTTAAGACAATGACCTCTGGTACAACTACTATTAGCAAACCTGGAAAAGTCAGTGAAGGATTAATTGTCATAATATGAGTAGTCCAACTCTACTAAATTGTAGGATTAGTACTGTAGGCCTAATGCTGTAGTTGTGCGTCTGCATATCGTTTGGATGAGGCGTAAAATCAACAAGTGGAATAACAGGTTTACAGCTAGTTTTCTATGAATTTGAGGTGTGAAGATTAACATAAATGTCCTTACCTTACGTATACTCTTATTACTTACCTGTTAAACATTTCGTTCCTCGTATGCCTGCCAAAATCTGTTTATTCGCAACGAGCACAGCTGTTATGCTATTGTGTTCGTGTGTGGTGTTTTTCGTGTTTCGCGCAACTGGTAACGACATCTGGATCTATATTGATGCCATGGTTTACGTGTGACGTCACAAATCGCCAGTTGGTCACTCTCTCGATATACGGCATACACGGTTCTGCTTACATTTATAGTTTCTTTATTCTACCTTAATTCAGAGCCATATATACCTCTTTGTTTGCACTAATGTAAAATACATAACCTGGCATTTTTCAAAGCTAATAAAAAAAAATAACAATTAACTGAAATAGACGTTGTGAGGCAGTTTTGATAAATATTTTAATTGATCGCTATAATTTCAGCTCTCCCATATGGTCTAGTGGTTAGGATCCGGCGCTTTCACCGCCGTGGCCCGGGTTCGATTCCCGGTATGGGAACACTATATTTTTTTATTCCTCATTTCTTTCATCTTTATTTCTTCTCTCTGTTTTTCTGCAGTTTTTCAATCCTTGCATGAAAATTTCCAAGTAACTGCTGTTCCACAGCATATCTTATGACAGATTGTGCGTTTAAGCTTTTAACATGTTTTAATAGCACTATATGTTGCAGTTCGTATGTTATCACACACTTCAGGATATTTTTAGGCAAAACTTTTATCCATGTTCTTTTACATTTCATTGCACAAAGAAAAGAAAAAAAGGAAAAAAAAAGAGAGGAAGATTTGAAGCAAAGTAATGTTTCTATACAGTGGCGTAACGATGAGCCTGGGGACCCCGGCTCCTGGCCCAAAGGGACCCCCTATGAGGAGGTCCAAGCAAGGGCGGCCGCATAATGTTCACAAGGGGGGGGGGGGGGTCAGTAGGCCATATAGGTGTAACACACTA
>JAIPMN010013056.1:0-12990 GCA_020650975.1 Apostichopus californicus | reverse complement strand
TACTTCTCGTCCAAAACAGATAAACAACAAAATTCGTCCAGAAAGTAATATGCAAATTAGGTACATCTGTCGTGAAAGTGTTCAGATTATTTGTCAAAGTAGTATCAGGTCCTACAAATATGTCACAACATTAGTTTAGCAATGTTTAAATATTTATTCACATTCAACTGCTAAATGCTTTTCATCGAGCATTTAAGTAAATATGTATTTGTTTAAGCAATACAAACAATTTCATTGCAAATTCATCAAAAAGTAATTCGAGTGCCTTGACATACCTACGTTCTGTATTTACGGCTGAATGTTTATTTATTCTTTGTATTCTTTATTTGTATTCTTTTTTACAGGCGACCGTCACCTTTACCTGCAGTAATGACAGCATCTCAATACTGGGGGATATGAGTGTGTGTGTGTGTGGGGGGGGGGGGGGGGGGTCATGTGCCCGGGTGGGAAATAGGACAAGAGTCTCATCTCTTCGGGACTAGATGTAAAAGAAGATTTTCTGTGTCAGCCTGCTGCGTCACTCGTCCTTCGGATCTAGTGCCTTATTGAAAAAAAACTTTTTCCCTTTTTTTCGCGATCTGTATGTTTCGTTGTAATCGTCAATAAATCGTCTGTATATATATATATATATAAATATTTTAGTTTAGTTTTCTTTCTGTCCAGAAAGTCAGATTATATGATACACGTACTATTTGTGCTTTCTTTCTATTAAAATGTTGCTCAATCAAAGAGCTAGGCATTAGATAACAACAATTTGTTTTTAACTGTGTGTGGATACATTTTCCCATTATATACGGTTTGAAGGGTTCAGGTATGGCCATATAAAGTGTCAATGTGGCAAGTGCTGGTGGAATTCGTCCGCATACGAACGCTAGCACTTTCTTTTAATTTTTACTAGTTTATTGCAAAACCATGATCACCAGTATGGATAGTCTACACTGTACTCGAGTATGAGTACAATGTTATGGACTCACGGCTGGGTATACTACGCGTCTGCACGGTAGGCAAAATATCATGTATCTATTCTGAAGCTTGCAAAAACTCATTTCATTTATCTACAAGAAAGATAACCAAAAGCTGTTTGTTTTTAAGTCAACTATCGACCGATCTCTGTCCTTCTAAAAATTTATTACTTTAAATCGAGTTCAGGATTTCTTCACAAACTGCATAACCCTACTAGTTTTCAGGAAGGTTTCTGTTCAAGCTAATGGATGCCATTGGAACTTCAAATACTGTCACAGACAAACTGTGAATGGTTATAAGTTCTAATCTGTTTGTTTGTTACCTGCATAGTGCACAACAAGAAATATTTAAGTCGTTAATAAAATGAAGCGAGGTAAAATAATTTGATATAATTGCAGGATAACTTCAGGCACAACGCTAGTTTTCATATGTTGTAGTCCATCATATTGACAGCATCAATGTCGGGGTCAATTCCGTGACGTTATAAGAAGGAAGTGACGTTATGGAAGTAACATTCTCTTTAGAGACGCCGCTCCATTCTTGGCCGACACGGTACCGACAGAAAGCTTTGAAGCCGAATGGATTGAAAGAGAACACGGCATAGGGATTGTGTTTCCTTGCTTCTAGAGATATTCTCGCTATGAATATCAAAGCATATTTAACTTGCATTTTTATTATAGTTGCATACGAACTATTTCTGATCTGTTCTTCATTTTAAACTTCGTAACTGATGTTTCCGAAGGATCAGAGAAAATATCTGTGAGTTCAAATTCCCCATATATTAGGAATTATGGTCGGATCCTTAATTGAGAATAAAATATTCTTCTATACCCACACACAGCTATGGTATAATGCACAGAAGTTGACAAAACGACTGTTTTCCGTGTTAACAGATCTCGCTAAGGTCACATTCAAACTTATTTCCCCGTGATTGGTTACATCTGTTAAAACTGGCAGTAGTAGTAGATATAGTAGTAGTTGTAGTAGTAGTGCACCACCGATTACTACCCACCGAAAGTCTGTAAAACACGATGTTGAATTCCGCGACTGAGGCCGACGCGATTTAAAACTGGCTAAATGTTTTTGAAGTCGCCAGCAATCGTAGGCCGATGCTGTCAAGACTATTGACGATTTTGCAAAATTCGACGGTCGAGTTGAGTCGGGTCACGTTCAGTGTGCGTAACAGATAACGGTAACAACCATGTCCTTTTTATTTGTAATTGCCTGGCAACTGAATTATCCCAAAATTTACACAGGTATCTGGCTGTTCGTGAACTTACACGGAGTGCGCGCCGAGGCCTTAAATGATTGCGTTTATTACAAAAACAGTTTAGCAATAATTTGCGCGCATATGCCTATAGACGGAGTGCACGTGCAAAACATGTGCATAGTTAATTAAATTGACTTTCAGAGCACTATTCATTAAAATCAAAAAGCATCACCTTTGCTGTTGCATTTCATTTATTTAATGCAAACATAAATTTAGTTTGTATCGAGAATATATCTATAGTCCTTTAAGTCAATTTCATATGTTTTTTAACTGGTATCTGATTTCTATAATTTTATAGATATATTTTAATCACATAGACACAAGTATCACGTGCCGTTTGTTTATCTAACTAGCACGTCATTGTATTGATAAACCATATTCAATTCTGTTTATTTCCATTCAATTGGCAAACACACTTTGTATCTATATGTGCAGGCCTACGTGTCAAATGTGCATGCATATAAGACTGCAGCCTGTCGTTGTTGTCTTGACTATACATCTGTTGGTAAGTATTTCAAGTTAATTCCTACATCAAGAACATACTATTCGACAGTGCATGGCAGGATCATTCCATGGGACTCTGCAAATTAAACGCACTTCATTAATGGTTTAATTTTATACTTAACTCGTACAACCGTTGTACACATTTTCCCAACGTACTGTAGTCCGTTGCATTTAGCCTGGCTTCTGCACCGTGGTGTCGGACCAATGTAAAAGTATTTCTTGTACTCAATAATACTCAGTAGTAGTATGTAAGATAGGCCTATTATATAAGCTAATGACTTGTAGTGGTGATATGGTCCACTGACCACGGTCCGGTCACTTCTTTCAGTGCAAATAGTAACCAAGTCTATATGTACATTATACGTATAGTTTAGTAAGTAAGAATGGTAGCAATAACTTTTGACAAGTTTATCAACAGCAATAAGGCATATAAACAAGCAAAGTATAGCCTTCTAAACACGGTGTTGGTGACTCGAGCCGTATCATTTTGTCACTTAAGATTTGACTTTGACTTAGCTCAATTGAATTAAAAGTTGATTGAGACTTGCTCTCAGATATTTTGAGACTCAATTGACCTCGAGGGAGTTATTGTCAAGTTACAGTTACTATACTTTATCTACTATGTCAAGATTAAAGTTTCAAAACAAGTAAACAAAGGTCAGTTATGATTAAACTTTAGCTCTAGGTTTATATAGTCTCCTTCAAAAAGGTATATCCTTCAGATATAATTATATTATCTAACCCAGTCCATGTTTATTTTCTGGGGATAATTTGGAAGGACAGAACCTGCAGAAACATAAAGTTTCAAAATAAGCCAAATTACTTTTTTAAACTCGGACAAGTCTAAAATCTCTCAATTATTTTAGAATTGCTCGTTTAAAAATCCAATATACTACTGCCCCTAAACTATACTCTATCGAATATACAACACAACATTTTAGAATAGGCATTACTTTAAAAACTTACGCATGTATTGTTAAGAGGAAATAAATTCTGTTCACGCTTATTTCATTTTCCAGTCCAATCTACATAACATAATCACTCTCCTGTAGACCAAATTATTTTAATTTCATCGTTAATGAATTACAGAACCATCATGGCGGATCTCCCTTATAAAGACCGTAATAGAGATGAAGTTATTAGTGTTTTAAGGCGATTAATCGCAGCATTTGAGGAAATTCTTGCCCAGGCTAGGAAAGATATCGAAGGTAGGCGACATTTAAAGAAATTATAAACAATTTGGAACATTTCAATTAAAACCATTTGTAAGAAATTACTATACTGGTTGTGGCCGAGAAAACCGTCCTCCATGTGTGGAAACAATTTAGCAATGTAATTTTAGGCTTGGAAATATTTGTTAATTTTGCAAATTATTTGGTAAACTCTAATTTAGGGGGAAAAGTGTTGGTAATAAATTGCGAGATAACATTCTGAGAACGAGGGTAGAGTCGGGGGGGGGGGATGGGTACTAATGAGTCTGTGACAGATGGTATGTATATATTTATAGCAACCGTTACATATCATTGTTGTACATTTTACAGCCTATATTCTTATATCGAGTACGGTAAAACCTTAAAGAGAGCAGACGTGATTCTTTTCTCAAAGTTTATACCCTGTAGCCTATACTGTTTCCACGCACTAATAGGCTCCAGTTTGTGTTTACGATAAATGTGCTGTCCTTTCTCGACAGATTCTCCTGAAGCTTTCTCAAATCAAGGAATATGGAAACTAGAAGCTGTGTCAGACATCTACGCTGAAGCGTTTAACAGGTGATTACATTCAATAATCGATAATCGATCAATGGATCGTTCATTAATCGCCCACGGTATTACAGAGACGTATATACGAAAGTTTCTTTCATCCTCTACGATATGAAATCAGATACCGAGTCCCACAAACTACTAGCCGAAGAGTATGCACTTTTAAGTGTAGGCTTCTCTCCGCCTATAATTACGGTAAGTATACAAAATGGGACACTGGCGAGGCGTCAGTATCAATTGACATGTCCCGACAATATACGACACGCAAAGACACACGGCGATTGGAATAATCAAATTAGAATTCGTCGCAATTATTCCATATCCCGAGCCGTCGAGGGGCCCCTTTTGAAATAAGGATATAGAATCCAGCCCCTCCAAATTTCCTCGACGGTTCCCTCCATATTTTTTCAGGTAACCAAATTGGCATGGGCCCGGAGCTGCACCCCGTTTCCCTTACCCCTTTTCGTCAGGCCTGTTCAGATCCTTTCGTTATGAACTTACGTACGTGTAGCGGGTGTTGGTAGAATTTTCATAAGCTTGACTTGTTAGGAATTGTCTTTACTTTTTTTTTCATTTATAGCATGGGAATTAGCCACAGAGAACAGTTTGACAAGATCTTCTTCCTCAACAAGTACAAGAATGACGAAGGCATTCTAGAGCTACACAAACAAATGTTGAAGCTAGAGGTGCGTCTCATCAACAATGTTTTTCATTAACAGCAACATGTGATTAAACATTAATAACATTAAAACATTTACTTTTCTGTCAACATTACTGCATAAATCTGCATGATAAGTTACAACTGATGTAACTACAACTGTGTAATACTGTGATTGAAATTCGGTCTAAATAATATGTACCATTATATTATGTAAAAAAGTGAAGGAAAAGTGAAGAAAAAGTATGCAAGGATGTGCATTGTTTATGTACTGTTACGTCTTCGAATTATCTACAGCGTCTCAACAAACCTGCAGTGTCTGTTTTCTTGTTTTGCTTTTTGTTTTATTCCCGCGCGATATATTTTATTTATTCAAAACTTCTCATTTTCTCTACTAGTTTATTTCTTTTTGTTTGTATGGATATAGGTGTAAATAATAATTGTAGACTGCAAGAATGGAGAATGTGCATAGTTAATTACAACAGTTTAGAGGTTGGAAGGAGATAATCAACAGCTTTAAGGGGATAAGCAGAAAGTTGTTTTTTATGTGCTATGTTTTCTATATTTTTTGGATGTATCTGCAGATGTTCAATCGACGTATTGTGGATATTTTTATTGGGGGTGGGGGGGGGGTGGAGGGACTCGGATGTGGGTATGGGATGTTACAAGGGGTGGGGTGATTCATCACGAATATGTCCTAATTGTTTGTGATTCTCATTAGTGGTGAGCGAGTTGGATGTTCGATTGTGAGTGGGTAAGAGGGAGAACCAACACCATCTTGGGAATAAAGCCGAAAAGTAAGATGTGGTTACTTTATCTCCTATATAGGGGATGGGAATAGATTTGGGTCTGGGTACCGGGTGGGTGGTTCAGGCGGGGTGAGTATCATTATGAAGGAACCGTCATCGGTGTAGCTGCGATTCTGATTATGGTGGATATTCATCTTCGATCGTTTATAATGTATATAAGTATAAACAGGTTCCATATATTAACCTGCCTATATTCATAACTGCGTTGATATTTAAATGTTCAGCTGAAGTACCACAGCGCCCTGTATTATGAGCTTTGAAGTCCTGATCATTCGTTAAGAAAAATCTGACGTCACCAGAAGTGTAGTTAAATCTTTATAAGTTATAACATTGTCTATTTCATTTCGAGAAAAAACACACAAAACATCATGGGTGAAATTTATAACAAATATGTGAGATAAGATATACTTCTTCTCGTCTAGAGTG
Organism: Apostichopus californicus; assembly: GCA_020650975.1. NCBI lineage: Eukaryota > Metazoa > Echinodermata > Holothuroidea > Aspidochirotida > Stichopodidae > Apostichopus > Apostichopus californicus. The sequence goes on along the minus strand of JAIPMN010013056.1, from coordinate 6,600 downwards.
AGTTGGATGATCTAATGAAAACACTAGATAAAAGCATGGATGGTTCTTTAGTGAACATCGAGAGAGCCATCGTAGGGAGTAAAGCACCACTTGAAGATGATATTCAGTTGTGGCTCGTTCCAAATAAAAGGTTTGTCTGTTCGTTTTTTTCGCAGATGGCTTTTGTAACGTATACTCGTATGGTGACATTTATTGTTAGGCAGTATTTGGATAAACTTGTAGATGGATCGTGTACTTAAACATATAGTAAATATATACATCAATAGGTGTCCATAAATAAAGGTGTATTGTTTCGAGAATTAATATTTAAAACAAAAGTTTTAACCCTTTTTTCCGGATTCGCATTTAAACATTAAATTTACCAATTTCAATATTCTTATTTACTATATTACTACTTCCAGGTCAGTCTATTTGAGAGAATTTCTGGAGGCATCTGTTAATCTGCTGCTCATCTTCATCCGTTACTATGGATGACCCGTGTGCAGAAACCACGTGATCGACTTAATCGATCACGTGGAAACGTTGAAGGAGCATAAAGTGAAGACCATTGTTATTTCAGGCGGGACATTCGAAGCAGCTCAGGAGTGGAAAGTTAAAGCGTCATGCCCCTTTGATGTGCTGGTAGACGAAGGAGGGAAGGTAAAGTTAGTTGCACAATTCACCACTGGGAGAAAGTTGAGACGCTTGGGGAGAAGAAGAGGGGGAAATGTGATATTTGTGCTGTTTTCGAGCAGGTCCCACAGTTAAAAATTGCGCAGATTGCTGTCATCCGTCTGCTTAATTAAAGGCATTGAAGACTTGCCCCAAACCGCGTGCCGCGCTCTGAAAAAGTTAATTTTCCGTTTCTTGCAAGTGAAGTTTTCTTCTTGTCGCTACAAAATGCAGACAGTAATGAAACGTGATACCTTGTTATCTATTATCTAGACCTGAGATGTCAATCGCTGCTATATACACTGTGTTGTGGGTATTGACCGTAGCATGTATGTATTGTCTGTACACTATAGTGTCTAATTACCGACGGTAGCAAGCTGTGTGTGTATTTTCTGGGATCGATGGTGGTGTCTTACCCTTCTGTTACACCTCATTCGAAACTAGGTCAGATTACCGGCATGAGACATTTCTTTGTGCGCGAGTCTTCACACCCTTTAACTAGGGATATTAAGCGATATTAAAATGCAGCCTGCGCTTCATGTTTTTTTTATTATTATCTAAAGTCATCCATTACTGCAAGTCATTGACCACAGACATGAAGGATAATACTTACTTCAGAACCGTTATGAAATTTTAAGACTTGAAAATTTGTTGTTGAAAACCAGTTTATTTCCTTCAACTTGATTTAGTTGTTTAAAGCTTTTGGTCTGGGGAGATCCTACGTTCGAGGATGGAGCATGAACACAGCCACCTTCTTTGCCAAGTGGAGAGCGGCCGGTATACCCTCTATAACCGACGATTTTGAACCACGAGATATGGATAGCCTTCGGGTAAGATCATTCATGGAGATATGGAGATAAATCATACATATTTATTTATCCTACAAATAAATGCCAAACATTTAAACAAAGTAACGTGAAATGTTATAAGTAGAATGATGGAGCAACAAGGCTCATTCTTAAATTTACTGTAATGTTAACTAAGAACTTGAACAACACAAGTGAAAGGAAATGTATATAACGACGGCAAAAGGCATGATTGTATGCAGGTATGTAGAAAATGAGCCAATGTGTTGTTTCTTGCCTGGGGTAGACGAGGTATAGTGCGGACCTGAGCACAATATCATGTTTGGGCCTATAGAAGCAACTCTTGACTGTATATATCGTAGAGAAATCTTCGGTGCTACGGCATGTCATGCATGGGCTCGAGAAAGTGTTTGAGGTTCTTCCTGGTAGAGAAAATAGATTGGTATAGAGACTCGAGACAGGAAAATAACAAAACTCGTCTCGAGGTTATAATGAAATATATCTCAATTACTTTGGACAACAGATATTAATTCAGGGGTGTAACCAGGACTTTAAAAAGGAGGATGTGATCCTTAGGTCGTCGAACCCGGCTCTCATGCATGTAGTGGGAGGGGGTTGTAGTTACCCCAGGACAACCTTGAAAGTTTAGAAGTGAAACTGGTTCACCCTGAAGCATATTAAGGCTATAACTTAGGTCTACATAATCACTCACGGTTGTGCTCATCACTACTTTGATTTTGTGCGAGAGTGTGCGTGTGTGAGGTTGAAAAGGGGGTGCATGGAGGGGGGGGGGGGAGAGTTGTACACCCCACATCCCTGAAGCGACGCCTGCAATATCTCTACATGTTTCTACATATATACGTCTCCTGGGATTCTTACAATCTCTATTTATATATGTTTCCTTCTACTTTGTCGTCTTTCCTGTGGCTCCTTTCACATATTTCCTTATGATATTTATAACATTTGAATGTATAGTGTTCTTGATATTTGTTACTTACAACTCTCCATTTTAAGGATGGCGGAGATTTCATTCTTAATCGGGAAGGGAAAATAATATTTGCTCGCTTCACCTCGACACCGATGGACAGACCCTCAATCGATACCGTTTTGACTGCTGTTAAGGTAAGTCGTTAAACAAAGCATTAGAAAAGTTCACAAATACATAATAAATACACAATAAATACACAATAAATACATCATAACAAATACATAATAAATACATAAATACATAATAAAGACATAATAAATGTTCACAAATACATAATAAATACATAAATAACAAATACATAATAAATACATAATACAAATACATAATATATGATCGTCTACGTAGAAAGCTGATTATATTCGAGAGAGGGATGAGGGAGGGGGAGACAGTTGTGGATATTTGTAAAGAACATTGTAAGAATTTTAAATAGCCGCATCTGTCATCGATTTGGAAAACATGTTTTACTAGCCCAGCTGAAATGCATGCTGGGACAATCCAGTGGCGGATCCAGGATAATTTCTCGGAATATGTCGGGGGTTGGGGAAGAGATTGTCGGAAGATGCCGAATGTTACGACACTGGAGTTCAAGTGAACATCGGCTAAAATTAAAACATGCCTGCTTCGAGAATAAATTACGTTTGCCGATAATTATAAATAAAAAAATATAGAGGGGGAGACACCCCCTTCCCCCACTGTATCAGCCCTTGCATCTTCGCTTTCGAAACCATCGGTTCGTATGACCAGCTGCAATTACAAGCTGGGGCAATGTGGGGAAGAGGTGTAATGGTTACGTTACGCTGTGATCCATCGGATGGGAACGTTAAAGTGGCGGTCCTGGAAGGAACAGGATTATCCCTTCTCATTAATTCTCCCACCATTTGTAAAAGCGATATAATTCCATATGCAGAACATCTACATGGGTGGCACACTGCTCCGATTAGCTTTTCAAAATGTGCAAGTTGAATACGGTATGCTTTTAACTTAAAATATACGTAACTTGCGAATATGAGGAAACATGTCGCCGGCAATATACATACACACGTCAGTACTCAACAAAAATGAACATTTTATTTTTCAACATGATAATAACAGATTGATCTGCTAGTGCATGACAGGCTGAATCCATTAAAAAAAAATAGATTCAAATTTATCAATAAATTAGTACATTCTTGGGAATCTGTATCATGTTTCATCTTTACTCCCTCTCTTTGTAGGAGCTGGTGTAATTCGAAGCTCATATTCAGCATGCTGCACGGCCGATAGACTGAAGACACAACGTTTAATGGAGGGGTTTGGGGGGGGGGAGGAGGAGTAGATAACGTTTGAATTTCATCAATTCTTTTTATTTCCAAATATGTTTGCTTTGAAGTATAAAACGTTTTGAATTTATAGCCTTTCCGAGTTGAAAAACGTTTTATCACTACCTTTACAATTAAGGTACTACATACAAAATTGAAAAAATAAAATAAATATGAAGATTCGTAAAACGGAGCTGAACATTTTTTTGTGACGGTTTTTGTTATTATTTTGGTGTGCGGTTCAATTAATACGCATGTATTTATAGCCTAGCACTGATGTGTAATTATATTCAGAACAGAAACGAAAAATATATATTTATTTAAAAGAAAAAGCATGATGAAAACTGGTATTGCAAGTTACTTCATTGTAAACATTTACCAGTTTGACGGTATAAGCTTTGAGAGAATAAATGTGTACTTTTCAGCCCATGAAATAGTATCGCTTGCCTTTTCTTTTGTCAACTGTAGCTAATGATATATCTTGAGTACTCATTAAGTTTGTTAGTACCGTTACTCTGTTCCAACCCCATACTTACAACGATAACGAATTATATTAATATAGTGTTACTTTCATATGATAGTGTTCAAAGCTTGTCGAACCCGAATTTTACCTAATAATCCGGTAGTTAAAATTACCGTAAAAATTCTCTCTCTCTCCCTATATATAATATACCTATATAGTGTTGTGGTAACGTACAGCATGTTGTTACAAGTTTTTTTTTCACAGGCGTGAAATCGCGTAACAACATGCTGTACAGTAGGTTACCATATACGTATACATTCTATGTACTGAGCACTTTTGCAGGAGTGAAAAACTGTTAGGTAATATATATACATATATATACATATATATAAATATATATATATATATTCTTTCATATGGGCTACAAATTGGGAATTCCGAGGGTGCACGTGGCACATGCAAAAAAAAGGAAACTTCAAAACAACAATTGAGATTCATAACTATCATAATATATTTTTGACCTCAAATTAGTTAATATGATAAATGTTGGTATAAAACAGTACTTTTAATGTTAATCTTTGTTCAAACAATGGCTTTCATATTTTGTTTAAATTGTTTTAGTTCCATAGCATGAAACCTTTTGAAAGGTCAGATTAGTTCTCTATGGAATGGAAACCTGCGGACTGTCAATCCTGACAAAATAAGACAAATCAATAACTCACTTGGTAATAATCAACCTATGGCTTGAACACAGAACTGCCTATATTCAACTCCTACCTACCCCCCCCCCCCACCTCCTGCCCTAACCCTCCACCCATAGTACTGGTGAGATAATGGTACGTATGGACACTGAGCATTAGGGCCCCCTTTGACAGTTCATACACATCATTAACTGTAGTGAGTTCTAGCATCACTCTTAATAAATTACCTCATTGATTATACAATCCCTTTAAAACTGGTTCAAATTGGTCAAAAACTTAAAATTAGTCTTAACGTCTTGAAAACTTAAAAAGTTTTGAAATAATAATATATATTTAATTTTATAATTAATTTATATTTTCTAGATCCTTACTTAATGAATTGGTTCAAATCTGTTTCTGTTGGCCCAAGTTCATCACTTAATGTAGAATATCTTTGAAATTTGTGATAATTTGTCCATTATACTATAAACTCTGTAACTAAATAATAATAACAAATTATGTGGGCAATACGCAGCAAAATAACGGTTTTACTTCAGTGCCCAAATTGTTACACATATCAATGATATGAAAAGATTGCTGAAACAATAGACAGTTGTGACATATTCAGATTTTAATAATTCTTACCAGATAAAATCAAATGTCAAACATTTTTAAATATCTAATTTAAGTTTTAATATCATATCATACTAATACTATTATCTATTACTGAAAAGTACAGCAGTGCACTCAATAATTTTCATATCCTATTCTACTGAGTGTATGGACATACAACCTGTTATGATTCATAATTATTATCTGCTACATCACTCTCAAAAACCTTTTTCTCTAGCCTTCCATGACTGTATTTGATTCAACAATTGCATATTTCTATTACAAATGTTGACACTAATGTTTATGCAAGATGATTGATACACCTCGCAATGACTTTATGACCCTGATTAATACTTTGAATGCTTCGATAGATACGTAAAACCAAGTGATAAATTAAAATGTTCATTTATAAAAGTTGTGATGAAAATGAATCACAATCAAAAGCATTATTGACTTTAATACATTTTGAATGACTAATTAACACTAGCTGTCTGAGTATGCATTGGAAATTCAAAGAAAAGATTAAAATCAGAAAATTTAGGTGAAAATCGGGAAATTTAGGTCAAACTTAGAAAATTTGGTTAAGGAAATGCTTTAAATTATAAACAATGTCATGCATACATCTAGTTTTGACATAAAACTTCTATCAATGATTATGCTACATTGATTGTTTTTTGTTCCTCAGTAACAAACATAAACATTTGTATAAAATTTATGCTTTGAAATACAAAATCGCTATATGCTAAATAGTGGAAGACTACTCACATGTTGAATTTGTTTGGAATGTTCCTTGTTTTCACAGCAATTAGATGGTATAAGAACTGTAAAATATTTGACTCAAATTATTTGACCTGATAATAAAGTGAAAGTTGCATGATTGACCCTGTCTCCCATCTAGGGTTGGGCGATATATCGAAAATTATTATTATCGCGATAATTTTTTTTCAAGACGATATTTTTTGAGGATTGAACAAATGACGATAATTTCTTGTGAAAGAAATTTGAAATAAATGTGGAAAAAAATGCGATTATCCTTTCTCCGTTTTATGTGTAAATGTTATTCTAGCATTCCATGGTTAAGAAAGTTGAAAAGAAATAAAGT
>JAIPMN010013054.1:23200-33922 GCA_020650975.1 Apostichopus californicus | reverse complement strand
ACTACATTTCATTCAACATTAAACTAATACATCATTTCTTTGTTACAATTCATTCCACATGAAACTAGTACATAATTTCTTAGTTACATTTCATTTAACATGAAACTAAAACATAATTTCTTAGTTACATTTCATTTAACATGAAACTAATACATCATTTCTTAGTTACATTAATTTAACATGAAAGTATTACATAATTTCTTAACTACATTTCATTCAACATTAAACTAATACATCATTTCTTTGTTACAATTCATTCCACATGAAACTAGTACATAATTTCTTAGTTACATTTCATTTAACATGAAACTAATACGTCAATTCTTAGTTACAATTTCATTTAACATGAAACTAATACATCATTTCTTAGTTACATTTCATTTGACATGAAACTAATACGTCATTTCTTATTTACATTTCATTCAACATGAAACTAATACATCATTTCTTAGTTACAATTCATTCCACACAAAACTAGTACATAGTTTCTTAGGTACATTTCATTTAACATGAAACTAATACATCATTTCTTAGTTACATTTCTTTGACTAATCCTGTATTTTCATGTGACTACATACCATCTTTGCCAAGTGATTTTAGGGTAGCCTGTCTCTCCAATGTCCCTGTTCCAGTTGATTTATTCGATGGATGGGTGTTCCCAGCGGTCTGATAATGAGACGCCTTCTCTGAGGCGATCAGCTTACCCATTGCTGGATGCACAGGTGCCATCGGCTGGACTGCTTTATCCACCGAACCTGTCACAACAAGGGGTTCAATAATTGATGCAATTCTAGAAAGCATTTCGGTACTAATTCCTCCATTTCTGAAACAACCTTTTAGGAGTATTGTTAAACAATTTGCATTGTTTTTTAATTTTATTTCCATCACATTTGAAACAGGCAAGCCTCCTTTGTAAGAATTTCTTGAAATAGGCAAATACGACAAAGTTTGTGGGAGGGGAGAGAATCCTGGGGAGAGGGACAAGCAGATTTATGTCTTAAAATAAACATATTATCTAAACTAAAACATGTGTTCAGTGATCCTGCAAGTGGACATAATTTCCTTTAAATCTTTGGTATTTTAATAAATAATTGACCTAAAGCCCAGGTTCCAACATCCATTTACTTGAGGAGAAAGGAAAATCATGAGTGATGGATCACATTGTTATCTCTGCCACCTCAGCATAGAGAAGCAACTTCGAACCAATGAGATGCAACATTATTTCTTTACGATGGAGCCCAGAGCAACAATGATGATACTGCCGCTTACCTGAAGGGCTGTGCGATTGTGAACCCCTGAGGCTGACCGAAACACCCTGGGATTTAATATCCAGCTTCAAGGTTGGCAGATTCTGGGTTGCTGCTATGGCCTGACCTGTTATAGTAACAAATAAAATGACAGGAAGACAATATTGAGTCTTCTATCTCCACTATCGTCTGTTGCTATTTACATACTACTTGAAATGCACTTTAAAATTCTGGCATCTTTTTTTTTAGCCTTTAATGCATTTAATTGCATTCACTGCCAGGTATATCATGTTATGTCTTATGTGTCAGAATCATAATGCTCGCATAAAAAAGTCTATTTCCATAGAAAAATATTATTGTAATTTTTGGTTATTTCCCTAAGTTTGCTACTTAAACAATGGAGGCCTAGCCCATGTTACACAGCCTTTTGCCACCAAGCTGGCAGGGCTAATATGTGTCCATCAACCATGTATGTGTGTTGAAAACGATTATCATCATACTTCCAAAATAGTCAGATATAATGATGCGTACTGAATATGTATTAAGTCTTTGAGTCTGTAGTGTCATCAAAAGTCATATTTTTTGAACTTCACAAAGACCTTATGAAAAACATTACAGGGCAATATATATTTGTTCAAAAGTTGGGACAAATCCCGACTAATTGGGAGGCATGGGAACCCTATCCCATTATTTTCCAAGGTACCATGCTGGTATAATACAAAATATATCGAGAAACAGGAAGCATATTCCAGTCACTGAGCTTCTTTGCATCTACTTGGACTGATTTAAAAGTTTTAAAAAAAAAGAAAAGTAAATGTTACCTTGAGTGGATAATCTTCCATGCAAGTTGAGATGAGAGGGCAGGCCTGGTTTAGTCCTGGCTAACGGTTTATTGGCCACAGAAGGCTCAAAGACATTGGCAGCAAACTGTTCAAACGAGGAGGGTTTCTTGTGGTTTTTGATGATCGTCTCTACATAGCGAGCTCTCTCCTCATAGCTGATGGGGGCGGACGGTCAAGGAAGAGGGCATCATTCAAATATATGTATGTTACTTCTTAGACCAGGGTATCATTCAATAGGATAGGTATTACTACTTAGACCGGGGGTATCATTCAACAGGATAGGTATCAATAATAACAGAACAATCAATTTGACTTTTCTGCGACAAAATATCACTTTGTGAATGTTCAGAAATTATGGAAGGCATTCAGAAACTGTTTTAACCTTTTTTTGTCGAACAAAAATGTTGAATGTGATCTGTCAACTTATTTCTGTGGATCAGGATTCACGGTTGCAGCGAGGTTCATAATGGCAAAAATGGCTGAAAAAAGTCTATCAAAGCTTAGACATGTCAGGCCAACTTACTTTTACACAAAGCTTAGACACAACGGTTTAAGGGCAACAACTAATGCACCACAACACCATTGGTGTACACAGCTAAAAACACTGCCAAAACGACAAAAGAAAAACACAATAGGAATTTGAACATGCATGGCATCGTATGTAGAAAATATGTGACACACAGAATGAGATTTCTGACAAGGATACAATCTTTGGTAATACGGAATCTGTAAACGTTTCCCTCGACTGGCGTTGATAGCGGTGGCACGAACTAGACCAGGAAGAACAATGTGGTCCACGATAGCACCATCAAAGAGGGGACCAAAGAAAGGCACCTGGCAAAAATATAAAAAATAAATAAATAAAAAATGAACTTTCTCAGAGGATAAGTACAGGTAGTAAACGAGGAAAGCCCACAAAATGGTTTGTTGAATATATAGGATATTTATTTTCAAAAATACAGATAAATGGAAAATATGGGTCATTTTTTTCTCTATCAGATTAAATCGTCTGTTGACGATGCAGCAAATTTCAAACTTCTCATCTTCTTCAAAGGCGATTGTATGTCAGTTTTGAATTAACAGTATAGAAAATACCTCATATATGTAAAAAAGATAACATTGACTTGCAATCTACCCGCACAGAATAAACTGTTCACTAGTTACCGATGTCAAACACACACAGTTGCAATCTTTTTATTAAATTTTGGCGGCACTTTGCGTATCTTATCAATAATTTCCCTTTGTGAATTACTTCCAAGAAATTTACTCACGCCAGGTTTCATCTGAATCTGAATTCTGAACAGTTTGTTCTTCAGAGGATAAATCACGATGATGACATCACCAAACTCTGTGGCTATGATTCCTCGTCGGTAGTCCCTGTTATGCTCCGACCAGACTATGTGGACCTCATCGTTACCCAGATGTCTCATCTGGAAGAGTAAACGGGAAAACAGACTTGTGAAGAAAACCATAGCAACCTACAAAATGGAATCCATCCACTATATTTTCACAGTTTATTCACAATGTAAATAAACATCATTCATGAATGCTTCCCCCAAATGTCAACTGATCATGTGAAAACTGACCGATGGGTTGATCTGAGACCGGTCGGGGCCCTTTGAACATATATATGTTACAAAATACCTTAACATGCCAATTATATTTTACGAAAAATTCGTAAAGATGAGACTACTATGGTTTGGTACAATACAGTTTTGATGAAGAGTGTTCGACATCATCTAACAAGAAAAGGGAGTTGATGCAAACAGACCTCATGGCTTCCTCCCCATCTCCCATCCCGCCCCCCCCCCCCAACCCTCTGACATCTCCAAATGTCAGCTTGACCATCAGCTCCAATGACATGTACATTCTAATTCAGAAGCTTCAAAATGTTAACTGCAACTTTAACCCAAGTTGGTTTTTTTTTTAAATAATGTTCACTGATATGCTCCAGACTATAAATCATAACTTTCTACAATAGCTGTGCATTATAGCAAATATATGTTTTATTTCAATGCTGAACAAATGTTTGAAAAGAAGGAGAATTGCTACAAAGTTTCTTGAGATGAATCTAAATAGCTGAATCCCACCTATCCCCCAACCCACTTGTTTGACCAGAAAAGGAGACATTGATACCTTTTTGTTATTATGGTCTTCAGACCCCGATGGCATCCTGGTCGAGACATGAAAGATGACTTCCACTGATGATGTCGCCCAGTATGGAGTCGTCTCTCCTGTGCTATGGTTCTTCTGTAAACCGCCCATAAACCCTGTGTGTGTTGCCAGATCAATCTGAGCAACAACAACAAATTATAATAATAATAATGATATTTAAAAAACAAAAGGAAAAAAATTGTGAAAATTTCCTAAAGACATGCCCAATGGAGCAAACCATAATTGCAAATATAACAATCCTATGTAATGTATTCTAGCCTTTGAAAAAACATTCAAAATTTCGTAACTTGGAAAACTTGCTGCCATATGCTGTTTTTTTTATTAAAGGTGACGGGCCATCTACAAACATGATACAAGACTATAATCTAACTCAGCGTTACTACTGATGCTATCATTATTGAACAAATCCAATTCTGCCAGCCATCGACCTATTGAATTATTTTAAGGATATGTTGAAACACTTCAGTAATGATTTTTAAGCTATACTACCAAGGAAGTCTCTAAGTCTGTAGTGATATCACTGATCATATTTTAAATTCATTTCTAATGATGCAAGATGAATCCGCATGAAATAATAAGTAAGCAGTAAGCAAACAAGTAAGTAAAAAAAGTAAGTAAAATATAGTAAGCAGCTCACCATACAAATATATCTGTGTTACTACCATTGTATCAACTCTTACAGACCTATGCTTATCTTCAATCTACATATGATGTAACTACTTTAATACGAACGCAAACTACCAACGGATAGAATTTGACATTTTTAACAATGTCAACTAGAGTCTATAAAATTCTAAAGGGTTTGGGATAATGTTGACAGAAGGAAGGCAGAGTGGGGTATCCTATCAGCTAGGCTTCATGGAAACAAACACTAATAACCTATATAGGTATCATGCAATTGCATATGTAGGATTAAAGGTTACAAACCTCCCAGCCAATCCCAGACACAAAGTTCTCATAAGCTTTACTGCCAGCGCTGTTAGACAGGACGGACATCTTGTCTTCTTGACCCTCCGCCACGTACATGACTGCAATCTTGTGAGTTTCTCGACTACGATCGAAATTTGACAAATAAAAAAAATAAAACAGAGAGAGATATAGAAAACAGGTTTTATCCATTCTATTGCAAGTTCTGCGATGAAGATTATAAAGATATGGTTACCTGCATTTAAAAAAAAGAAAAAGAAAGATGCTGACACGGCAAAAAAAATTAGGTTACAACAGGCAGTCTCTAAAAACTCACCACTGTCTAGAATCCAGATTTTTAAGTTCTCTTGCTAACTGGTCATTCTTCTTAAGGATATCCACTTGAGATCTGTGCAATAAATATAGACAATTTATATTGTGAATGAAGCAACAAGACAATTAAATGATTTGTGAATGAAGCATAAAAACATTTAAGATTATCATACATCACGTCAAGTATTTTACTCCTTGAAGAAAATGACTACACAAAGTGTTTGTTTTTACGTATCCATTACAACTATAGTCTGCCACTTTCAGACCCATTACCTTCCATGGAGGATTTAGCCACGACCCTCCAGTCCCCACACCCCTCAGAATCATTGCTCAGAATATATGAAAGCTAAGAAAACATGGACTACGGCGGTCGACGAGCTCTGTAAACTAAAGATCAATTTTTCAACCTCAAGCAAAATCCCAGGACCCGCCCAAAAATAATTTTTGCGTTGTGCCCCATAGATTTGCAGACCGTCGCATTAGAACATGGAAGAAGTAGCTTGCTCTTATATAAGGGTAGCAGATTACATTGTATGATGTATTAAGGGATCTAAGTTTCAAATCAACATGTTGCTTGCGGCATTAGTAGTGAACTAACTGGTGGAGTAGTAATTCTATTTCTTGGGAAGTAAAATACTCGAGAAATATTTCACCTGTTCAGTGGATAATGAACATGCTCCTCTCTGTGCAGCAAATTTAAAACAGTTTTTGGAGACATCGAGATGCAATTCTATTCATTTCGGGTTTATTCATTTAACTTGAGATACTCTCTTCTCCTCAATGTGACTACATGTACAGCTGTGCTTAAAAAGTTGTTGAGAAATCAGTGTGTACTCTTGTCCATACGATGGTGTAATGTATCGAAGGAGAAAAGGATGAGGCTATTAAACCTATTAACCTTCCTCTCTCATGCCCCAATCATCTCATACATCATCCATCAAAATTGAGAACTCATCATAAAAAAAAGTTTCACGCTACATAAGGTGGCATAAGTCCAATTGGCAACATAGTGGGTCCTGGGGTGGTACTGTAAGGTAATGAGGTGTTTAATGAAGATGGGGATATTTTTCACAGTGTGGTTACGAATGGCAAACAATAAACATAGAACATTAATATCTACGAATACAACAAAATTTACATCAAAATCCTAGATACTGATTATTATTATCTACAAACTCACCGTTTATTCCAATTAAGGAGTCCCAGTTGGCTGAGAAGACTTCGACAGAGGAAGAAACTAGAATCTGGATCTGTGGGCGGAGTCTCCTGCATCGGTTGTGAGATCATGCTGGCAAACACAATAGGACAAAACAATGAGAAGAACTCATACATATTTATCACCATATGCAGATATCTGTAGTCCATCAAACCTAAATATTAAATGTATATAAATGCATGCAAATCCCTCAAAATAATTATATCGTAAACGGTTAAAAAAAAACCTATTTTCAACAAGTGAAGGGAAACTGCTACATGTGATGGTTTCATTTAATCTTCTCGTATAAGTAATTTGGCTTTCCAATATCAACTCTTTGTCATGTTACAACTAGCTCATTTCAAATATCTCTAAATTATCCGCACCTTTTCCGCTCGGCATTTTCGGAGCAGAATTTTGTTTCCAATTCAAACTGGTGTAAGATACCAGCGAGTGCTTCCTTCTCCAGAGGAGTCGAAATCTCGGCCGGGGCTGGGGTTGGTATGTTCAGAGGGACACCGGGTCGTAGCAGACACTCTGGGCTGGTGTATCCGAGGAACTGTTGCAGCTGTGATTCAAATTAAAATGTGACAATATTTTGAGGCTCACAGATGCTAATCTATCAATTTTCACAGATTTCTCGAGATTATTATTCTGTTTCGAACGACATAACCTCCGAAAGGTTTAAACAATTTTGAGAAGACATGAAAACCGTCCCCGCAATACAATGCTTCGTCTATTGCTACATTCAAAGTGTAAGGCAAAATGTTTAAGTGATATTCTAACTATTTGTTGAAGATCTGAAACAAGTAATTTTTCATTTTAACCTGAAGCATCATGAGATTAAAGATCATTCAAAAGATCTCGATACTGCAAACCAAGAGCATGATCAATAAGTCACTGAGGTTGAGGTTGCCTCATCTCAATTCTCTTCCTCCATTTACCTCATCTAGCAGGTCTGCCTCTCTATCTGCATCCCACGATGGTAGGGTGCTGCGAGGTCTGCTGAGGCCCCTCAAATCCGTCACAGAGTCTGCGAGGGACGCCATCCTGGACGAGAATTCATCTTCGTCTTCGTCGATGTCTGCAGACTCCTCCAGACTGGCATCGTACGACTCAACCTCCTGGTCCTCTGTAGAGAGAGAGGGTGAAATAAGAACAAATGATTATATTACCATATATGAATATTCAATCATATCTACTAGACTACTGTCTCCTCTAAGACATCATAACAATACATATTCTGGTCCTTCTGCACCATATTATCTCAGTTAGGCTTACTTTGGAACGGTATATCAGATAGAATGTGAATTTCCATGGACAAAAGAACACCCCCCCCCTCCCCCTTAGCTTATATTCTTCACAAAGAGGAACATTTCCTATGGGTGTCGACAACTGGGTGTTCTCCGTAGAGAGGAAATGAATATTCATGACATTCATGTGCCACCTATAGCACATCTGTAACCACCTCTAAAAGTTTAAAATATTGACTGCTTTAATAGTGTTTTTGTTGTAGAGAATGTTACACGATGAAAACTACACTTAATTAACCCCATATTCACTAGCATAGACAATCCTTTTGGAAAATTTTCCTGTTTGTGAAGGATAAATGCATTCTTTTTCTTCTTCATGGAAACGTATTTTCTCTGAGATATACCCTTACACCAATGCCTAACTGTGATAACATAGTGACTACTGAACAATCATGATGATGAATGTCTAAAACATCTGAAGTATGTTAAACAACTCTAATTGTGACATATGTCCTCATGAATATTCAACAGGTAAACATGCAGGATTAGCGAATAAGCAAGAGCTTGATGCATCTAAAGCAGCAGTTAAAAGTGTTAGAACAGGAGATACTGTGATATGCTAACCAGGCTTCTGTGGTCCGATGCTTCTCTCTGATGGTCCGTAGAGGATGCCGCCATCCCAGCTGAATTTGCCTCCGACATTTCTGATGATGATCCTAAGCTCTGACTGAGCACTGGCAAGTAGCCGAGCATCATCACTTAAAGTATCCTGAAATAATATATACCAGAAAACCCAAAGACTTTGTGAAAGGTCTTTACACACAGTCATGGATTGAAAAATATAGACTTGTCCTAAGTCAGAAACAACCTCAGAGAGGTTCCAGCTATGTTTAAACATTGCAGTGGTATTTGCAACACTCACCTGTGGACATGTGGTACCCCCCAACGTAAGAGTATAAACTCTCGGAATCTAACATGACAGCTACACGCATTATTAATTATAAATTATGTATTTCGTCTACTATGGTCTATGGTATGTGGTGCTGGAGCTCAGACCCGTTTGTCACAATACTATATATTGTGTGCCTTCACAAACTGAACTTGACAGCAATCTGTCCACAGAACACAATTATCAACGAGAACTAAAAGTGCATGTACAAATCAAAAAAATAAATGATGAAGTTCATGCAAACTATGCATTTGTAAAGATTCCTTTGCCTTCGGCAAGAAATCAAAACACAACTCCTGCCATAAATTCCTTGAGTTGAAAGAATCAACACCCTTCCAAGGTCACTAAATAATTTTAAGATAAAAATTGCTACAGAAATGATTATATTTGTTAATCAATGCAAAAATTTTCAAGCTATGAATATGACCTTAAATATTACCAGAGGTCCAATTTTGTCAATATTATTAACAGCTTCTACTGCCACTTCTCCCCAACACACATATCTATAAAAATGCTCTCCCAGGTTTGTAACCATTCAAACTAAAGATTCAGGCTATCGGCAGATAAGAGCGACCCATTGATCCTTCCTCACCTGAGATGATAATTGCACTAAAGAAACGATAGATGAGTCGTTGTAAATGAAAAATTGCACGTTGGGAGCTTCAAAAATAGCTGGAGACAGCTCGTCCATATTTAAATGGTCGTCAAACTCATTCAATGTGGAGGTGACGCAAGCCGGTCCACCCTCTAAAGGGAAATGGTTCAGTCTATTCATCAAGTGACATAGAACCTGCAAAAGAGAAGGTGATGATGAGGGGAATTTACTTTCTATTATGGGTGTGTCTTGCTAAGATTAGAGGGTGTGAAGACTCGCGCACAAAGAAACGTCTCATGCCAGTAATCTGACCTAGTTTTGAATGAGGTGTAACAGAAGTGTTAGACACCACCATCGATCCCAGAAAATACACACACAGCTTGCTACCGTCGGTAATTAGACACTAGTGTACAGTCAATACATACAGCTACGGTCAATACCCACAACACAGTGTACATAGCAGCGATGGACATCTCAGGTCTAGATAAAAGATAACAAAATATCACGTTTCATTACTGTCTGCATTTTGTGGCGACAAGAAGAAAACTTCACTTGCAAGCAACAGAAAGTTAACTTTTTCAGAGCGTGGCACATGGTTTGGAGCGAGTCTTCAATGCCTTTAACTATGGCAAAAATGATGCAACATACAAAGTTATACAACACTCATTCCACTAATCTTTTTGTGAGATTCTATATAAAGTTTATGTGAGACATACCAAATAAATACACAGCTTAAAAACAAACACACACAAAACGAGGCAGGCTTGGCAAGATATTTAGTGGGGTGGGGTGGGGAGGGGGCGGGGAGAAGGTGGTCAAACAATGATTTCCCCCAGGCACTCAGACAAACAGGTTGCTAAAAGTAAATTTCCATGGTGGGAATCCTTACATACATAGACCCTGAACAAATGTGGAGAATTTCTTACTGTGTTGGCAGTTAATGCGACAACATTAGTTGAGAGCCCAGCTCTGCTCTGGCTTGGTGTCCCTGGCATGAAACCTGAATGGGTAAAAAAGAGGAGAAAGGATAAGAAAACAAGGAGAAGCAGTGGCGTAGGAAGGTACTTTCGAGTGGGGGGGACTGAAGACTGATGGCCGGCCTGGGGGAGGGGTCTAAAGGGAGGGGATTTTTTTTGCATTTCCAGGTGGCCTCAGATGCAATTTGGTGCAATATAGCACACTTCAACACCCACTCCATTTTGTAAATAATTTTGCATTTTCACCTGG
>JAIPMN010013054.1:0-23145 GCA_020650975.1 Apostichopus californicus | reverse complement strand
TCCCCCCCCCCAGCACCCCCGGTTCCTACGCCCTTGAGGAGAAGAATCTTAAACATTGGTAGTTATCAGAGAGACTCGGCAGATAATACTGAGCATGTAAACTTAACTTTTAGAGAATTCAAACAGAGCCACATAGAAGACCATAATAGCTAAAGAAGAGAGGATGGCCACCATTACAAGAAAACAGCAAAGTACAGCAACAATCTATGCAGTGTTTCTTACATTGAGTCACATCATTTTCCAATTACCTTAATATGGATGCAAAAATAACACATGTATGTGGCAATGAAAAGGGTACTACAGTTAGACAAGCAGTTCCTAACATCAACCCTAATGGAGCTTTAGAATGTCAATGATACTGTGTCACACCTCCATTCATACAGAGATGACAACTTTGGAATATGTAACACATATATTGCACACTTATCATGGAAACTTGTTCATATTTAAAGTGAATTCACAGCTAACTTATAAACACCATCACTGGCAGTATGGGGAATGTAAGCTGTGAGTGCTATATGTGGTATAGGACGGGTGAGCTGTGTGTATTATATGCTTTCCCATCACTTGCAGTACGGGGAGTGTAAACTGTGTATTAAATGTGATTCCCTGCCAGTATAGGAATGTAAACTCTGTGTTATATACACAATTCCCATAACTCGCAGAATGGGGCCAGAGAGTAAGCTGTGTGTGCTGTATGTGGTATAGGAAGGGAAGCTATGTGTGTTTTATGTAATTCCCATCACTGCCAGTATAGGGAGTGTAAACTGTGTGTGTTATATGTGATTCCCATCACTGGCAGTATGGGGAGGGAGTGTAAGCTATGTGTGCTGTATGTGGTATAGGAATGGTAAGCTATGTGTGTTATATGTGATTCCCCATCTCTGACAGTATAGGTAGTGTAAACTGTGTGTGAGACGTGATTCCCAATAATGGTAGTATGGGGAGGGAGTGTAAGCTGTGTGTCAATGCATTGAGGATACTCACTCTCTGGACCACTGGTAGTCCCTTCTATAAACAAGCTCCTCCTACTCTCCTTAATGGCATCTAAGTTAAGATGAGGATCGTAGTCCGGAGAAGCCAACTCAGCTAGATTTGTGCTCCATCTTGGCTGAGATGTTCTCTCTTCAGATGCTGACTGAAGGACCTTTAAAAAGTTGACAGAACATTTTATCTTGATATTATCCTGTGAGCTCATATTTCTTTTCTTGTGTTGTAATTGCTAAAAAATTGGTAACAAATGCAATATTTCAAGATGACGTCCATGATAAGTTAACATTGGACAAGGATAAGGAAGGAAAATTCTGTGATTCATAGGAAACCAAATTTGCATATCGCATTGCCTTTAGCAGTGAAACGGATTCCTGTTGTTAACTTTCTCAAAACTTGTATGCAAGCGGAGCTATACTCTAATGTATTCAGATGAAATGATTAATTTTTTTTTAACATAAATTAATTAATTATTTAGCTTTTTCTAACAAACCAGTCTGATCTGGCAAAAACGCCAGAGAATGTAGTTAAATGACAAACATGTCACACTCAGCGATCATGGAATATCTCTAATTCTGAGACACTCGGATTCAACCCACTGCAAACACTAAAATGTCACTTCCCCATTCCCATGGAGTTCCCCCATCTTCTATAAAACATCAGTTCCCCATCACCCTCCCTCATGGAGTCCCCCATCTTCTATAACATATTAATCAGCGTTACAATACAGAAAGCTGGCAACATATCTGAACATATCATTATAAGGATGTGAAACTTGAATGATGGAGTCTTTTACCCTGAAGACAGTATGTATCAGAATCTCTCCCTCTTGTTTACTGTTACTCTGTGTTTTCTCAAGGAGGGAGTTAACCGGAACAGCCATGCACCATTCCAAGAGACAGAAAAGTAATGACACCAGCAGCTGAAATGAAAAAAAACAAAAAATATTAGGACTAGATGAAAACTTTTGGCAAAGAAAGAAAATGGACAAATACACAATAGAAAAATTAGTTGAGATACAAAATGTGAAACAAGAAAAAGAGCAAAACAAAAGAAAAATGTTATTTTCTTAACCGTATAATTAATATCACAGCTCCGTAGAAGTCTTTTTAAAGGTGATCCAGCTTGTGATCATATGAGAGTATTTTCTAATACTAACACAAGAATTCACTAATACTAACACAATAATTCACTAATACTAACACAAGAATTCACTAATACTAACACAAGAATTCACTAATACTAACACAAGAATTCACTAATACTAACACAAGAATTCACTAATACTAACACAAGAATTCACTAATACTAACTCAAGAATTCACTAATACTAACTCAAGAATTCACTAATACTAACACAAGAATTCACTAATACTAACACAAGAATTCACTAATACTAACACAAGAATTCACTAATACTAACACAATAATTCACTAATACTAACACAATAATTCACTAATACTAACACAAGAATTCACTAATACTAACACAAGAATTCACTAATACTAACACTAGAATTCACTAATACTAACAAGAATTTACTAATGCTAACACATGAATTCACTGTGGTCTATGGCACCCAACTTGCTTCATGCAAGGACAACAATTTTCGTATTCAAAATTTACATATGCCGGAAGGGCAAATCAAATGGATCGGACAGACGGATGTAACAGATGCTACATATCACCTCATATAAAATGGAGGCTAGATAGGGCTTGTCAGCATCACTCATTAGACAGCATTATCATCTCTTAAGAAGTAATTGTGCGAATGGTCACTGAACATGGGAGTCATTTTCTTTACAAGTTGAAAGACCAAAAGAAGCCTAGATAAGTCTTAAATTATGAAGCAGGAACATTTTCTAACCTTTTTGTCTCCAGTAGCATGAGCCTGGGGTAGCAGAGTAGATGCTGTGATGGCAATAACCTGCACACACAAAAAACAGGTGAAAACGTCAGCAGTGTTAACTACAAGTTTGGTATAGAAATGCAGATACACACATTAGTTTTTCAGGTGTTATTTCTACAGTGAGAGTAACCAGACATTGCCAGATATGTGTAAGTTATGACTGACAACAGTCAAAGATACAGAAGAGAAGACAGATGGGTTAGCAAGGAGGACTGAAAGAATAATATATTACATTGATTATGAAGCAGTTACGCAACTCCTCGACATGACCTCACAGAAAGGCAAACCAGTTGCTAACAAACCGATGCAAGGTTCTAAGATTTACGATTTCTTCCTGTCTGGGTTTGATCTTCAAACAACCCTCGAGAGGAAGAATTCAGACTTAATGCTCTTAACAAAGTAAAATATGTGACAATGTATCCACTTCGACATTAACCCTTTACATCTTATGACATCTGATTGTATTCATTACACAGTACAAAAAAAAATCCCACTTATAAACAATTTCCCTCATGTGAATACGGCAACAGATTCTCTATGAAGTATTTTCTTTAACTGCTGCGTACCTCAATAATTTTCTTAGGCGTCTCTGGTAGGTGTGTCCTAAGCCTGCCTGCCTGGTCACTCAACATGAGCAACATATCACAGGCCATCTGTGCCACCTGTTTGCTGGAAAACTGAAAACAAAGAAAGACATCTATGATCAAGAGGATGAATGGCTACTTAAAAAAGTCTTCTTCATCTAAGAGTGAGAAACTCAACCCCACAACCCCACCTCCCCCCTTTGTTCACATCACTCTTCCAGCTTCACAAAATCCCATTGTTCTCTTATGACGCTCTTTGGTGATTTTAGCTTCCAACACGCCCCTCCTCACTTCTGGAACCCTCTTCTGGTTACATACGATAATTTGGACTCTCTCGATCAGTTTAAGCGTTGCATTAAAACAACTCTACAGTTTTTTTTTAAAGCATTGTGGTCAAGTGGTTAAGGCAGTGGACTTGTGATCTAAGGATTATAGGTTCGAGCCCTGGCCAGATCATTGTGTTGTGTCCTTGGGCAAGGCACTTTATCTCCATTGCCTCTCTTCCCCCCAGGTGTATAAATGGGGACTTGCGAGGAAACTTGTAAATATAGTTGTGTGCGCAGGTTTGTGGCTGCACCCTATGGGAATTCCCCCGGGGACACGTTGCTGTGGTGCACTGTGGTGCCCCAGGAGAGATTGTTTGAATTGTGCACACTTTGGTGTGTAGGTGTGACAAATTACCAATGACCAGGGTTAAGTTGCAAAGTCGTGTGAGAGGGCCTTGGCCCTGAACAAGACTGTAAACCTAAAATAATAATAATAAGTTATTAATTGCTTATTTTAACTTTGGCACCAGTAAATGACATTGAGCAACCTGTTCAGGTTGGATTCAATACTATATAGGACTAATTGTTAACATAACTATTATTATTATTATTACTATTGTAATTATTACTATTGTCATGATTAGGGTATTCATCATGATAAGTTGACACCAACCTTGAGACTGACAAGAAGTACATTGAGGGCGTCCTTCATCCTGCTGTGGAATGTAGCATGGACTAGCTCTTCGTAGAGGAAAATCGACAGACTGCAGAGCGCGATACATCTGGCCTCCGAGTTTGGTTCCTTCTTGCCACACTTGAGCAAAATCCCTAGCAACAGGTCCTAGCATACAAGATAAAATGAAACCACAAGTAAGACACTTAAAAAGTTAAACCCTCATAAGAAAGAGAGCAAAATAATTTAACATCGTCATATGAGAAAGAATTTTTTTCTACCAAAACAAAATCATATCTCACATGTTATCGAGAGTTGTGAAACATTGGCACAAATGTTTTAACATTCATGAAGTGCAGGACAAATGAAGTTCAAAGAGAGAAAAACAACAACAACAAAGAGTATAATCCATGATAATCGTGTCACTGCAGACTATTCGTACAATGTCATATTAAAAACCTATCCCAAGATTTGTTTTTACTAAAACTGGTTTCCCTAATGATGGCCAAAAAGAAAAGAAAAAAAAGACTCCTTACCTTAACAGGGCTCATATCAGGACCCTTGGTACAGACAATATCTGGAGAGTTTGGTTCTAGCAGATTGAGGTTGCAGAACATGTTAGGAAAGCAAACTAGGGACCCCAGTAAAGACAGAGCGGAGATCCGAGGAGCCTGTAAATACAAAGTCGAAAAACTTATGACTGGGTTTACATCTACCCTCAGCTGTATTAGAACAACTAAAGAAACACCTCTGGTTTAATAAATCTCCTTTGCAAGCAAACCCCAATTATTCACAGGCTCATCAATGCACATACACAGAGAAGACACAATTCCTCAAGAGTTGAATTCTGGAGTTTGAAACCCATTCCACCTGGCTGGATCGTACTCCAAATTAAAATACGACCGCTATGTCGTGGGTGATAGATGTATAAACCGACCCTATACGGTAAATATTTTATCCAATGTCGCATCGCAAAAAGCTTTGCAGAATGGTCAGTTTGCTATACAAGTCCAAGCATGTGTAGCTGTTTTGTACACAGGAACCATAGTATTTTACAAAGGACAAAATTCAGTGACTTCAAACTGCTACACAAAAATTTTGAACACTAAATTTATTCACTGATATACGGTAAAAATCGTCTTCATCGCACACAGTATTTTTTTTAATACCTTTTTGGTTTTTACCCTTGAGTTCATCTTTTTGACTACATATTGTACTTAGGAACATCTCTGATTGGCTGATAAAAAGTTAACAAAGTCTCTCAACTAACAGCTTGAGTCTTGACCACAACTATGGCAGGCCGATTTAAGGTAGTGGCGATTACAGAGCGTTGGATTTTCCTGTACTTTGCAATCACTAACGACCTGACTATGGAAAAAACATATCCGTGAAGAACTTAATCAGTTTCGCAGCAGGACAGCGCAAGACTGCTATAGCATGCTGTACTGGAGTATGAGCCGGCCTTTACATTTCTAATGAACTGTTTATTTGTCACACGTCCACAGTTAATTGATGGACGATATCAATCCCTAACGTCTTCAAATAGTATGAAAAGCAAGCAACATATGCCTACAAGCACCTGTTTGTTAAAGCCAATGGCCTGCAGATAAAAAAAAACCTTGGTCAAGACCACTTTGAAACTATTCCTTGATTCACATTTCAGAACCTCCCACCAGCTCTTCAACAAAATAAAGGTATTTTTTCAAAAGTTGTAAATGAAGAAATAAAGGTTTCAAAGGCTTCAAACATGAAATTAAAAGTTTTTATAAAGGTCCAAATTGAAGTTAATTTGTAACATACTCACCATCTATGCCCATTTTTACATCATCTGTGGCCCTTATTTAAAATACCTGATTGTACATTAAGTGTTGTTTGTGAGTCTGGTTTGTAGCACTGCATGAATCATGCCTGTCTGTCCACAAAAACTTAAATGGCCAATGGTTAGCATGACTGAATATAATATTTCTACTCCAAACTAAATCTTTAAAAAAATATTTAACTAGTATTTTTCAAAAATTAAGAGCTGTTTTTTAAATAAAGGTTTTCAAAGGTTTTAATGATTTTGCTGGGAGGTCTGACATTTTGCCAGGATGCCAAAAACTATTTTCAACTTGTTTTATTAAGTTAAACAGTATAATAAATGACTTCATAAACTAGAAATACAGTCTGAATTCAACCAGTAATACGAGGGAGCAGCCTTCCTACCTCCATATCCGTGCTGTTGGTGATGATGTTAGCCGCGTGTATGAAGTCTAGAATCAGCATCGTCGATCCAGGCAGGTCGCAAGAAAAGAACTCGGGAGCAGAGTATTGCACAATGGTGTTAACGACATCCTAAACAATAAAAACAGTGACAAAGAACCTTTGTTATCTCATAACGATTTACATCTGTTAAAAGAAAACCTGGAAAAAATGAGTTCTTGAAAGACTAAACAAGTTAAACAATGCCAACATTTTAAAGCAGCATTTTGCGTTTGGTCGCCGTTTTCTACTTTTTTGACATGTCCATCGAGTTTTTTACATATATCAATCACAAAACAGCAAACTAAGATATTAGCCAAGTTTCTCCCTGCCAACAACGTTAATTGGCGAGTAATTAAGGATATTTGCAGATAATGAGAAAAGTGTCCACGACAAGTTCCACAGTTAAAATTAATCGCATACAGTTTTCCCACACCCACTAGTTTGAATTCAACCAATCAGAGATGCAGGTTTAGTTATGAGCCGTTGCTAAAAATAGATTCAAGACTTTGCGTTGGTACAACCAGGTAGTTGTTATGGAACTCCCTAGTACAACTCACTGATCTGTTAGTGTACAGATCAGTGGGTACAACTGCCATATAGACTGTACACAAATCAAGAATGGTGTTGTATTACGTAGGCCTATTGGTCAATGACGTTCGTAGTGTTTAAATATTCATATTATGGGCGAGGTTTATTGGGATCCCAACAGAAAATATCTTGGAGAAAAACAAGTTGAAAGTTGCAAATTTTTTGACTTTCATGCCACCATTTGAAGTAAGATTTAAATAGATAAGCTAGTTATGTATGTCGTTATGGCATAGTGGAGTCAGTGAGGTTGAGAAAAATCATAGAAAAGGACGCAAAATGCTGCTTTAAGCAAACATTTATAAATATGAAAATGTGCTAGAAAAGGTTTCCTGGATACAGAGTTGTTACGAAGTTAAAAATGAAATTTTTCACTGACCTGCTCGGAGTTGTTGAGGCCGACGTGAAGTAACCGGTAGAAGTGAGTCAGGTAGTCCTTAGAGAGGGGCTGGTCCTGTCGACGTATGGTCAAAAAGCAGAGCAGCCTGTAGGCCCACAGACGTCCACTCTGGTGAACGTTTGGCAGCTGGGTGGCCTGTCACACGATCAGAGTTAAAGTTAAATTGTTTGGTTATCGGCCAAGGGAAATTTAATAAATTTATTAATGAGCTGGCTGAGGATAAGACTTAAATGAAACAAGAGGAAAATCCAGCGTCTCCAGTTTCAAACCAAAATGAAATAGTTGTATGGAATTTGTAAATATGAATCTGGTATGTGTGCACACAGTTGCATTGCATAAATATCGCTGTGTAAATTAATTGGTTGTCGTTATGAGTGTGGTGGTACTTGAAGGGGATGGTGATAGGGGACAAGTGGATTACATAGGAGATTGTGCAATGGGGGGGGGGGCGGTGGGGAAGGGGGAATAAAGTGTGCGATCAAAGGAAAAAGGAAGCACTAACTTTTGCCACATTTGAGTTCTCTTGTGCAATATCTAATAGATATTTGGCTAGAGGGCCAATGTTGATGAGTAATGGAGGGCGGTGGGGAGGGATGGGAGGACTAGCATGAGAGTGTGTAAGGGTAGGATGGGAGGTATAAGTTATGTAATTTAAAACACACCCCTCAAGGAGGCTATGACATTTCTATTCCTTTCGCGGTTACCATAACAATTTACATGAATGGAGTATCTGCATTCTGGATAGGTTAAAGTCTCACCTTGAAGAGCCAGGGAGAGATAAGCTGGAGGGGTGGAATGTAGTCCGGAGGTGGTGGGGTGAATAAATTATTTGTTGAGATGCCAAGGTTGTCCCTCAACTAGAAACAGAAATAAAAATACAAATATAAGACTATTATATAACTACTTCACAAATTCTGCAGTTTGTGTTACCCTAAGAACCTGATATCGTATCTACCCTTGAAAGGAAGATCTGAATCGGAAGAATTTCTGTGATTACGGAACGTAAAAATATGTCTAGATAATTTAGTAATTTATGCTACAGTAGGTCCAATCTTGTTAATACGCTACAAGGGTTTCACGCTTTGTTCCATTTCACTATGATTTTCTTCTCTTCACCTTGGAAAAGGTACTTTCAACAACGCACTAGCGTAATTTACCTTCCAGATATTAACAAGAAATGTTTCTTCCCAAAGCTGAAAGGAAAAAACTAATTCTATTTTCTGCAAAAATTGGATTTCTTTGATAAAAAATGAAATTGTCAACTAGCTATCCTAAAGGTAGGCTTAAAGCATTAAAAATTATGGCACTAATGCAATCAACTAATAACTCATATTCCAGATAGATAAACCATAGATGAAAGAGATGTATGAAAACCTGATGTTCCAATGAAATGCATGAAAGCCATGCTTCATTAAAGTACTGTATTCCCTGCATGCATATTTGCCGTTTATTTGCTGATTACTTCAGTCAGTTGAAGGCTGTACTTATTTCTGTTCTTCAGATACTCACAATGGAATGGCAGTTCAACTAATATGACAGAGAAATGGCATTTTCTTTTGATCTGGTTTTACTAACATTTCACCTAATAATGTCAACTACACACACCTGAAATCAGTTCTGCCCCTTTCAGTTTGAAAATACTAGACTCTAGTCCAACAAATAAAGACACGGAAAATGCAGTTCATCTATTTTAATAACTAACGTTTTATCTACCTATTAACCTTTTTCTCAGGGAATAATTTATTGTTCAAATATTGTGTAGCAATTTGGAGGGTAAAGAAATTTTTTGGTAAATATAAAACGACTGAAAATAATAATCTTGGTCAGTCATCACTTTCTGGTGTCCACGATATACTACGATTGGCCCACGTTGCATCTACGATAATGCTATGCCATATTGAATAAAATACTCCATGTTGCTAGGGGCTTTTTTCTCTTTCTATTTTGTCAATTAAACACATTAATTCTAGACCAACTACGAAAGCACAAAAAGGAAAATATACACAATTTTTCCTCTACCTGTCCTCTAATGTCTAATATGCTTTTACAACCATCTCGTCAAGTCTGATAATCATTTTGATTGCCGTTATCAGATGCGAATGCAACGTCTGAGAATTTTACTGACCTTTGCCAACTGTTGCCATAGATCCCACAGACACTTCATGACTTGAGCGTGGTGGCCTGGGTTCTTGATCTTGTTAATGTCACCCAGTGCCCCTAACATCCTCCTCCATATAATCACCGCTGAATCTGATGACCATCCCAACTTGGTGCCACCGGAGATGACACTTAGCTCAGTCCGATAGAATACTGGTGGGTCAAAGGTCAAAGAGAAAATATAAAAGTTTCCACAAAAAAAAAAAGAAGAAATAATATTAGCTCTATCTGAAGTTGATAAAGGTGAGAAGATTGCAGTCCGATAGAATACTGGTGGGTCAAGGGTCAAAAGAGAAAAATATAAAGGTTTCCACAAAAAAAAAATCAAAAAAAATAAAATTAGCTCTATCTGAAGTTGAAAAAAGTGAGAAGATTGCATTAAATGATCTCACCTTCATTTTCCTAATCCAATATATATTAAATTGCAATGGTTAACACATCTTCTATTTTTATTACTACTATCTGTAATCTGTTTACTCTGCAAATATGTGAACTGTTCCTTCATGCATAAATGTAATATGTTTTCCATTCACAAATATCATCTATTTATTGTCCATACCTATGATCTGTTTGTTCTCTGTATCTGTAATATGTTTAATCTGCATATATATGTGACCTATTTTGTCTTCCATCTATATTTTGGTTTAAAATTGTATATAAAGCAATCTGTTTTCTGCACACAAAATTAAGCTGCATACCTTTAACCCGTTTACTATGTCTATATATATATATCTATATATATATATAGATATATAGATGTGATCCGTTTTCTATGCATATAAAGTGTAACCTGTTTTCTAAGCTTTAACCTGCTTATTTACTATTCTCTTAATACGTGCAATCCGTTTTCTCTCATGGACTCTATATAACAGGAGGAAGTGTAGACGGTGCTAATACCTTCTGCGCTTTCCTCTATTTGTGCCTCCTGAAGGCTTCCCATTTCACCCTCGAGAGAGAGCGCCTGGGAGGGTGTGCTCGGCTCCGAGTGAATGAAATAAGGTAACACGGTCGGCGAGAGGTCCGCACTGAGGTCCTCCAAGAAGGTAGAAGGGGTGATACTATTAGAGTCAATAGAGGTAGAAAGGTGCGAGTCGGCAGTGTGGACGCTGAGGGAGCTCTCCAGGCTGATCCCATCGGGCGGCTGGAGGCCGTGGAGATCGGATGTGTCGACGGAATGGTTATCATCCAGGAGCGGGGCGGCGTCTGTAACTGGAGCAGGAGGAAAAGGAGAAGGAAGAGGAGAAGGAGGACAATATGAAAGATGAGGATGACTTTCGTGCTCTAAAAATCAACAAGAAATCACAAGTCATTAAAAAAGATTTTTCTCAACAAAACTTTTCCTTTAAAGGTCATTAGTATATTAGGATGCTACATAAAAAAAATTGAATGAAAGGCAAAAGTTTTCAGAAGTACTTTCCCTAGAGGCTCTGAGCCTTGAAATTATTCCCAGCCATCAAGGAGGTTGTTAATATCGTAAATATCTTGTTTGCGGGTATATTACTAGTTTTCACTGTGGCAGTAAAGTGATTGTTGAGATTTGAGCATGGGTGGCCATTATTTGACTTACTAGCATTATTGACACTGATGACCTTTTATAAGTCCACATAAAAAGATACTTTAACCAAATATTTGTACTGTTCCATCTCTTTTCTGGCAGTGCCAAACAAGAAAGAAAATGACCCAGGAATAAACTCTAAACCTTTAGAGATGTTAACACTGTTTTAGCCAGATAAGTAATTTTGTGACAAAATTTGACTCAAGATAGAGCAAATAAAAATGTGGCTTTTATTAACTTTCTCATCTGTGGGACAAAAAAAGAAGATGATTTGAGAAATTTGAAAGACAGATTGCACTTTCCATACACTTAAATATTTACATTGAAGACATCACCTTCTTTCAGACCACAATAATAACTACACAGTATATTTACTATTTAAAATTGTTAGAGGGTTTGAATCCCCGATCGTAGCTGGATATTAATCTAGTAATCTAGGCCGAGACGAATTTTTAAGGGTGTGCGGACTAACTTAAGCAACTGTGAGACATCTCTGTCCATTCTCTCTAGCTGTACTATTAAATAGCAAGCACTGCGGATAGGATCGAACAGTTTCGTTGTACTGCGAATCTACGCCTACCAACAAGACAGCAGGGTGCAGGAAAACTACCACCAGGTGGAGTGCATTTATGTGAGTGACCAGAGCAAACTTTTAAGGCCTTTTTTTGTCTTTTCTGGTCATCCCTCGGATAAATTCACTGAAGGAGGGATGTGTAGGTTCGGTGAATAGAACACCAGCTTTGGGCCAGTAAAACTCCCCTTTCAGGTGGATCATAAGACAACCACTATTTTTTTGTTAAATTTAAGTTATCAGCAATGTGATGCAGGGAGATATTTATCATTTTACCTGTTTGGGGGTTCTAATGCAATCTGTATTTGATTTAAAGAACTAGTCGTTCGCTGGACGGCTTCCAAAACAGATTTTGCCCATCGCATCAGAAATTTGGAATTCTCTGACAATCTGACGACCGTCAAAAAATTTGCCCTGGTATTTGGCGGATTGCATATTCAAATAACGATATGCATGCTCATTGCAAACAAGGTTAACATGACAGAGAGGAAAAAGTAGATAATTGTTTCATGCTTTCAGTGGTCTTCTATGCAAATGCCGTCTACTGAACGTAGTAGAAATTCAGCCACATTTGATACAACTATGAACAAACTTCTAAAATACATATCGATTTAAAGAGATAATAATGACCTTGTACTTTACAATACAGGGATGAATAACGCTCCATACAAAATGTCTATTGAGACAGAGTTTAACTGTCTTGCTAAGAGATGTGATACAAAAGGTACTTGTTTGGGGAACATCCAGGTGTGGATCCAGGGTATGAGGTGAGGTGGGGTGGGGTGGGGGTGGAGTGTACTCCACCCCCCACTTTTTCAATCCCACACAAAAAAGTAACAGTAATTATTTGGAGACCATTGTGTATAAATCTAATTATAGACCCAATTCATAGAGTAAATATACCATTTTGTCCTCTGTTAGTCATGAATGAGTTATTTTACTGTTATCTCCTCAGCTCAGATATAACCAATTCAAGTCAATTTTTTTTTTTCATTGCGGAGGATCTCCTTGTCTCCCTTCAACGTTCCTGTGGGCACATGCCCCCTTGTTTATAATCTTGGACCCGCCCCCTGACGTTACTCAAAGAGTACTCTGAAATGCTTACGTGTATTAAACATGAATGCATCACTGCAATTAAATATGAGGTATTATTAGTCCATGAGCACACTCTGATAAAAATGAAATGAAACATTATCAGACAAATCCTTTACCTTACAAGTTATTTTTACAAAATTTTAAATGATCAATTATTCAAATTATCTAGGTGTAAACGACTGAAATATTTGTTCTGTTTATGCAGAGATACACAGAGTAAATAGGATTACATGGAATGCCCCAACATAAATATAGAAAGCTCCTGTAGAATCTACCACAGTAACTATTCCGTCACGTTTGCTCTTTTTCCTTTCAAATCTGTTTCATCGAAATCAAGCAAATTTTTGTGAAAGCAGCACTGATATGACATATCTGATCACTACTTGAAAAGAATGTATATTTCTAATACAACTTTAGGTATTTTTTAATAATGCTCGATATCTTCAATCGAAACAATCATAAACCTATAACAGAATGAGCAAAGAATGAACAAATATAGCCGTTTACTTTCAAGCTAATTTCCCCAAACTGACCCTCACATGAACACAGTTCCAGCACGAATCGATCAAAGTGGTTAGATCAAACCAATCGCCAGAATGACATGACCAGACTGATCACTACAAAGAGATCAATCAGTGTCGATCAAACTGATCAGCCAGACACCATCTGATCATCTCCACAGTGGTTCTATCCAGACCGATCATCCTAATACATATCGCCTCGAGATAGTGATCCACAGGCTGGTCGACCACAGACAAAATCCCAAGATTGAACATCTCAACAATCACATTCACATCACCCCTGAGTGATCTGACCTCTTGTAGATCATTATTAAACAGATCATCCAGTACTGATCAAATTGATCAGCCAGGCATCATCTGATCATATACACAGTAATTATATCCAGACTGATAATCCTAAAAAAACAAGTCATTTCCAGATTCACAATCCCAGACTGATCTACCTGAACAAAATCTCAAGATTGAACATCTCGATACATTCTCGTCAACCCTCAGTGCACTGACAACCTCTTGCAGATCACTGTCAAACAGATCATCCAGTACTGATCTCACTAATCTCAATACATTGATGATCCCCAGACTAATCTACCTGTACAATAAGGTGACCATATTTGCCTGACTGGAATCCGGGACATTTATTGCGTGTCTGATATGGGGGAGGGGTCTAAGGGGAGGGGAAAATTTTCAAGTGCGTAAGGTGCTCAGATGTAAAATGGTGATACTTAGAAGCACTTTTTAAATCAATTTTATTTTCAAAAATGTAGCTTTTTGTTAGATGAAATTTACTTACTTTACGTAAGAGTGCTGCATATTCCACTTTACACTGGCCCACCTGAAATACTGGCTAGTTCCGTTCTGCGACTACGCACTTGACTAAATTTTGTTTTTACAATTATTTTACTAATAATGTGGGATATTTTCGAAATTCCTGAACATTTTGACGAATCGGGGACATTTTCGGGGACACTTGTTCATTGGGGACAGCACACTGTAATCGGGGACTGTCCCCGAAAATTGGGGATGTCTGGTCACCTTACCTTAAAGCCTTAAAGGCACATTCCAGAGGTAATTTATATAAAGAAATATCTAGAAAACCAAAAAAAAAGGTATAAAAACACAACTAGCACAGATATTTTTCTTGGACAATGACATACCAAGCCTAAAATTTTGCCTAATGTTATCCTTGAACACAATCATACACTCTCTGCAATTGAAGTAGCATTTTCCATCGATTTAGCTTCAAATTCCAGTCACAAAACAGAGACTACTATTGCAAAACAATTCAGTTATATAACATTGTCTTCCTGTAATTGAAAATAAACACACAAGTTTGGGTCATTCCATAAACCGACAGTCCAATTCTGTGACATTCATAGCATCCCTGTTATGCACTTTACAAACTTGGTGTATAATTGCACTAGAAAACAAAACATTTGTACAAGTCAAAAGAGAAACACGAAAACCTTTGAACTAGATACTTATCCACTGCAAAAGGACTTTGTAGGTAACTGCATCCATGTCCTGAGTTTTGATACTAGCAGAATCTTGTTCAAGAGGGCTAGTCTTTGAAGAAGATTCTGCTAGATTTGAAACATCAGGCTCTCTAAATTTTGATAAGATTTGTCACTCTTGAGGAAATGGCTGTTGTGCCAAGACACATATTTGTCTTACCTCTTTACCATTTGATACCCAGCTTTACAGGGACACTAAAATGTCACCAAGTGGATATTCTGTTTTATATGGAAGGGCTTTAACTTGGACTGACCAAATAATCTGTTTTTCTAGAAAGAATCTGTAGAAATAGAAAAAAAACAAATTATACATGTCACTTAACATCATCCACTATTTCTATTTTTTCTTCATGCTAGGGTACAACCATGGCTATGATGATGTGATCATCTCAGGTAGCCTACAGGAACTGAAGTTTATTGCTTATTATGCAAGGTATTTTAATCCACTCCCTTTCTTTACTTCAGTTTTATAGTTAATTTCTCCAGGGTAACCATCAACATACATATACATACATACGTATACATACATAACATATACAGAAACTTTCCATTGCCTGTTTCCTCTCCCCCTCCTCCTTTCCATTTCTTCTGTCCTTCTTCACCCTCTCCTGTCCCTCCCACACACCTCAATATACTTGGAGTTGTGAAATTGGTTGCTTTCTTTCATTATCTTTTCTATTAGTACAGGGAGGGGATTCTAGACAAGCCAACAAATAGGTGTCTTTATGATAATTTTAAGCTTTAACATTTCACCTTCAGATCTCAATCGCAATTTGAACAATCTTCATATTTTTAAGAAAAATTTTGAAAGACTTTTTTTTTTTAAATGCTTAGAGTGATTATTCTTTTATGTTTTTTTATTATCTTACCTCTCTTCATGCTTTTGTGCATTTTTATGATAATTTTAAGCTCTAACATTTTATGCTGTACAGCGCTTTGAGATTTCATGGAAATTGCTTTGTAAGAAGTTTATATTATTATTATTGTCATTATTATTATTATTATTATATGAAACAGTCTTGCTGATTTCCTTGTTGTTTTAAAACTACCGATGTGATTATAGCAGCTTTAGTAATATGTAGATTAACAGTGTTGTTAAGTTGTCCTAAGAGTCTTTGATGTATGAATGTAATGTCCTTGTTGGTAGCCAGGGGTCATCCTATACTATGGAGCGGGTAGTATATAGGTATTGACTAACAAAGCTTGAACTGGTATTAAATTATAATAACAATGGGCCTGGAATGCAGCCATTTTACGACTCTAAGCAACCTTATATACTCATGTGGTAGAAACGGAATGGCTTGTAACTTAACACTTCATTTCAGGTGGCTATCCAATTTACAAGTTTAGCTCATTTTAAAGGTTTTTATTTTATTTTTTTCACTTTGGATGACCATTACATGTTATGTAGGGATAATACTGTGATTGGTACATTTAGATATATTGATCTGCACTAATGATATAAATGATATGTGTCTTTGTTTCTTATAGAGGTGACTACATTGTTGCCATAGCAACCCTGAATTCAGATCCAGCTGCGTCTAAATTTGCAGAGTTCTTAGCAAGCGGGAAACGTCTCAAGAAATCCCAAGTCACGTAAGTTTGTCAGTTTTTTGGGGGAGAGGGGCAGGTTTGGGGGGGCAGGAGTTGCTTGATTGAGGGGGAGGAGGGGAGGGAAGGGCTTGACAAAACGATGGTTAAACTTACAGGGACAACAACTTTGCACACAAGAGGTTTTTTTTGTTTTCAGTTCCATTCAGTTATTTATATATTCAAAGTAATGGTAACTATAGAAATACAAATATCTCCTTTGGAACAAATGCCAGTTTCTAAAAGGGTAAAATTATTGTGAAGTAATAAACAAAAAATTTATCCTATAAATAAAAAACGTTTGAGATGTAGAGATATCATATATTCTTTATTTGACATGATGGATTTTTGTCACTTATTTACTGGAAGTTTTACCTTTTAAAATGAAAGTTCTGATTCTTAATGAACTTCTTTTGAATCTCCTTAATGATTTCCCCATTGTTTTGTTTTTCCTTTCAGGTCAGAAGATCCAGAATCGTGGCAGAGTAAACTCTAGTCTCATTTGTAAATTTTTATTATCGTCTCAAAGCTCAATTTTCTTTCAAGGGTTCTACCATGTTCTTTGTGTTTGACAAAGAAAATATTTGCACATTTTCCACTGTATATGAGACATTTTAACTATGAAGGCACATTCCAAAATGTATGAACTGTATGTAAACCATTCATCTTTTCATAGCTAGGAATATTTTAAATACATTCCTTTATTTTTTCGCTCTTACTGTTTATTCTTGTCCCATAATTCCACAGAAATTACTATAGACCTATGCCTTGATGATTCTCAAACTAGTCAAGAACTATGTCATTTTTTTTTATATCAAATTTTACTAGTATAAACCATTTTTTGTAGTATTAATTTATTAACTTTGGTATTTATCAATGCAGGGTGAAGGATTTGATTCCACAGAGATGTTTTTCTAAACTTCTCACAGCTTCCTAATCTTTTCATAATATTTCAGATATTAATTAACAAAATCTGTGTCTTTCATTTTACTTTGAATATCATATATGCTGAAATCAGTTACTAGAAGAAGAAACTCAAAACATAGGGGCATAACAAGAATTGATAAAATAGTAAAAATTATAGTATCGTTGTGATTTTTCTTGACGTCTTCTTAAATGATGCTGCTCTTTTATTAATGCTGTGAGAGTTGTTTAAGCCCCTTAGAACTATTCATTCATTCATTCATTCAACAAAACGAAGAGGTTGCTTGGTGTGGCGTGAGACAAGTCAAACTTTTCTTGATAAGACGCCTGTCGTTAGATTGTTATGTATACTAGTGTGTTTTGGTTGTAGGGTATAGTACTATCATGCATATCTGCATAAAACCAATATAAAACATTTTTTTTTTTTTTTTTTAACCTTAAAATAGGTAATAGACATAAACGTACTCATTCAACTTGTAGTTTGGTTGTTGTCATGGCAATCTACAATTGTTGCAGGAATAAAGAAATACAAAGAAACATGAGCAAAATGGCCATTAATATAAAATGCCAGTGTTGATTTGCAAAAATAGAAAGTACAAGATTTTGAGTAAAGTCTGTGGAGGTTTCATACCGTCAGTTTGGGGCATTTTTTGGTGGAGTCAGTTATAGGCAAAGTTTGATGACAATATATGAACAGAAGACAACCCCTTTCTGAACCAATGTGTGTCCATATTGTAAATATTAAATGCAATTTTCTAGAGCTATGATATAATCATATTGTAGGAGTGTTAGCTCAGTGGTTAACGCCGGTGCCTTTCAATCATAAGGTCTCGAGTTTGAGTCACTCCAAGATTAATGTATGTCCTCCAGTTACAGAGTTGTTGACAATTGACAATTCATAATCACAGACGTTAAATATGAATCTAAGAGACTGACTTCGGTCAGCTTGCAGCTTTGATAAGTCAATGATAGCTTCTTCGCTAATACATACATCATATTTAAAGTTTGGTTACATCTTGAACAGAGGACAACCCCTTTCTAAAACAATGTGTGTCCATATTGTAAAAATTAAATGCTATTTTCTAGAGCTATGATATAATCATATTGTAGGAGTGTTAGCTCAGTGGTTAATGCCGGTGCCTTTTATTCATAAGGTCTCGAGTTTGAGTCACTCCAAGATTAATGTATGTCGTCCAGTTACAGAGTTATTGACAATTCATAATCATGGACGTTAAATATGAAACTAAGAGACTGACTTTTGGTCAGCTTGCGGCTTTGATAAGCCAATGATAGCTTCTTCGCTAATACATACATCATATTTAAAGTTTGGCTACATCTTTTAAAATACTATATGCTACACTATATACTAAAAACTATATGCTATATCTAAGGCTATGGTATGTAAGTTTGTGATCATACGTAAGTTTGGTTACATCTATATAAAAATAATACACTATATGCTAAGTCAACAGCTGTGGTATGTAAGCTTTTTAATGATACGTAAGTTAGGTTACGTCTCTTTAATGATACATTTGATGATTTAGTTATTTGTTTATCGCATTTGTATTTTTTTTTTTTTTTATATTTCCTTCTCATTGTAGTCAATCAAATGATTCCACAGAGAGGTGTCCAATGTAAAGTTCTACGCATGTTTTCTATTGGTGACCTAGAGTCTGTGCTTTTTGAAATTGTTTCATATGTATTTTAATGACAAAGAATCTTTCTCATTTAAATATTAGTGGAATTTTATTGTTTCAATTTCCTTTAACATTGTGGTTCTATCTGACTTCATGGAAGTTACAAGGTTACTGATGTTTATTTAACTGTTATTACAATTTCCCTCAATCTATTGTTTCTGTTCGATTACAAGACAAAGGGGGAGTTAACGATGTTCATATCGCACTAAAATTTGTTGAGCATTGTCAACACTCTTGTTTTGTTAATTAAAACTTTAGTCGTTTGATCCATTTTCGTCTGGCCTACAAATGCTCTAATTGTTGTTATAACAATGATTTTATTGTTTTCAATGTTTTCAATGTATAGCTATGAGTGTTTTCCCTTTTTTTTTCTTGTTGCTGCAAAGCAATAAAAAGCCCATAGAAAATTTATTTATGATGGATTATAGTAATTAAATGGTTATTGAACCACAATTAAAAGCCTATTAAATGTTTATTTTCCATGGAGTATTGTAATTAATGGTTTTTAAGCCACAAACAGTTGTTTTAATGTTTTGTCCTTCAGATATGTTTGAAGGTCAATATGTTACTAGTTCACTTTGAGTTTATTCTATTTGCATTCAATAAAGCAATACCACAATGGAAGCCAGTGAATTCATTATTAGAACTTAAAAGTATCTTAATATGAGCAGTGTTTAAATATTTGTAGCTGACAAAGTTTGTTTCAAGAACAGCTAGCATCTCATCGATAAAAGATGAACGGAAAATTTTCTGAAATCAGGGTTCACATTTCAAAAGTTAGAGTATGTTTGTGTAGTTGTTAATGTTCATATAGGATAATTAAAATGTTCTAAATTGATCAATACAAACAGAAACATTTACTCGGTGATGTAATTAAGCTGAAACAAAGTGTAAGGTATAGAGATAATGTAAAGAGTAAAGATCTAAGAGTAATTAAAAAGAAAGCCTCCTTGAAAAGTCTGTGTCCACATTTTTAACAACATCCATTTGTACGAACATCGCAATTACATGGTATTAGGAAAATAGCAGACTATGGCTACATGAAAAAAGAATGAATATAAAGAAAACAAACAGAAAGAAAAAATGAAAATATTTTAAAAATATGAAGACGAGTGACTAGCAATCAGTATCCAGAGTTTTCATCTATTACAAAATATAAGATATTTATGGTTCTTAAATCCATTTGGGCATAATATTTCAAATTTTCTTGTCTAACGACTTGAATTCATATAAACTAAACAACAAAGCAATTGTTTAATTTTCCCAATGTCAACTGTATCTGGGGGTCAGGGATGGGGTGTTTATTCTAGGTGGTCAGGGTAGGGTGTTTATTCTAGGTGGTCAGGGGTAGGGTGTTTATTCTTCGGGTCAGGGGTAGGGTGTTTATTCTAGAGGGTCAGGGGTAGAGTGTTTTATATTTTACTCAGGGTTTCTTATTAAAGCAATTCTGTAAATGTCTTTCATACCATTTTTAGGTAAAAGTAAAACTTTCAATGTCAAAAGAAGAAAAAAAGACCAAATTATAAATTCTTACTAGTACAACATTACCAATTGACAAGATTAACATGGTCCTAATGGTATGACTCTTCTATGTGCAAACTTTAAGCAATCACACCATGATGATATTATGGTGTGTTTCACTTTTGGAATAAGATGATGGTGCTGAATTTATACCAATGCAATATTGTGGTACAGGCACTGCAGTATATATACCCATTTGTGGTGAAGATGTGCGTTACCATGATTACATGATGGTGCGTATCATTGGAATATGATGGTGTAGTCAAATTTGTACCATCATATTGTGTGGTACCAACTTTCTACTATGTACATAGTGTGTATCATTCAATTCGGATGGTGTGGTGAAACTCAGACCACACTGTGTGTGTGGTACCGACACCCTTGTATGTACTGTGACTGGGGAACCCGATGAACAACACCTTGGTGATATGTGTTGGTGTGTATCATTGCAATATGACGGTGTAGTCAAATTTATACCATAGTAAGTGTGTGGTACCAACACACTGGTATGTACCTATCTGTGCTGAGTCTGATGAACAATACCATGATGGTATATGTTAGTGTTTATCGTTGCAATATGATGGTGTAGTCAAATTAATACCATAGTAAGTGTGGTACCAACACACTGGTATATACCTATATGTTGTGAGGAACAATACCATGATGGTATGTGTTAGTGTTTATCGTTCCAACATGATGGTGTAGTCAAATTTATACCATAGTACTGTGACTGGGGAACCCGATGAACAACACCTTGGTGATATGTGTTGGTGTGTATCATTGCAATATGACGGTGTAGTCAAATTTATACCATAGTAAGTGTGTGGTACCAACACACTGGTATGTACCTATCTGTGCTGAGTCTGATGAACAATACCATGATGGTATATGTTAGTGTTTATCGTTCCAACATGATGGTGTAGTCAAATTTATACCATAGTAAGTGTGTGGTACCAACACACTGGTATGTACCTATCTGTGCTGAGTCTGATGAACAATACCATGATGGTATATGTTAGTGTTTATCGTTGCAATATGATGGTGTAGTCAAATTAATACCATAGTAAGTGTCGTACCAACACACTGGTATAAACCTATATGTTGTGAGGAACAACACCATGATGGTATGTGTTAGGGTTTATCGTTGCAGCATGATGGTGTAGTCAAATTTATACCATAGTAAGTGTGTGGTACCAACATACTGGTTTGTACCTATCTGTTGTGAGGAACAATACCATAATGATATGTGTTGGTGCGTATCGTTGCAATATGACGGTGTAGTCAAATTTATACCATAGTAAGTGTGTGGTACCAACACACTGGTACGTACCTATCTGTTGTGAGGAACAATACCATAATGATATGTGTTGGTGCGTATCGTTGCAATATGACGGTGTAGCCAAATTTATACCATAGTAAGTGTGTGGTACCAACACACTGGTATGTACCCATCTGTTGTGAGGAACAATACCATAATGATATGTGTTGGTGCGTATCGTTCCAACATGATGGTGTTGTCAAATTTATACCATAGTAAGTGTGTGGTACCAACACACTGGTATGTACCTATCTGTTGTGAGGAACAATATCATAATGATATGTGACCTTATGGTGTGTATCATATGGAATATGATATAGTCAAATTACTAAATATTATGGTATTTACTTTTGGACTGTTATGACTAAAGTTGTATGTTTTACCTACCATATTGGTGGGTTACAGACACCTCGGTGTGATCTATATTTTATATTTTCTGAGGTTGCACAAAAGTAAAAGTATATATAGTATAGTGTAAATGAAACAAGACGTTTGATAAAATCAAAACTATTGCCCAATTCTGAGCAAAAATTAGTCTGTTAGTTATTATGGGATATAATACCAGTACATTGTAATGATACTTTAAAGATTTTATGCATCTTTCTCTTCTTAATTTTATCTATTTGAGAATGACTCAGAGAATTTTTATTTGATGAGTCGCACAATTCAGAATGGATTGGAAAAGAAATATTGAATAAATTCCCACAAATAAATAAAGAAAGAAAGAAAGGAGAAAAAAATAATTGATATGTAAATGGAAAGTTTGTATCGATCTGTTAAACTGTTATATGTTGTTAAGAAAAGTAGTATATGTTATTGGTGCATTCCTTGTCAATCCATACAAATAATGTGTGCTGATTAAAAGTGCTAATTGCAATAATTGCTAATTGTAATAACAATATTTTTTGCTCTAAAAATAAGGTATGGGCATTGCATCATGGGATTTTTATATTTTCAATGACTATGGCTACAATATTGAGTAGCACTGAGTGTACCCTTCTGGGACGATAATCATGGGGATCAGCCCCCCCCC
>JAIPMN010013050.1:0-21695 GCA_020650975.1 Apostichopus californicus | reverse complement strand
AAAAAAAAGAGAAAACAAATGAATTTTGAATGACATATGTGGTGGCTTACTGACATACGTGACAACACAAACTATTACAAACCTTCCACGTCTAAGGAATACGTTAGCAAAGTCTTCAGGTTCTTGGTGCATTCGTACTTTCCAATATTC
Source organism: Apostichopus californicus (assembly GCA_020650975.1). NCBI lineage: Eukaryota > Metazoa > Echinodermata > Holothuroidea > Aspidochirotida > Stichopodidae > Apostichopus > Apostichopus californicus. The sequence continues at coordinate 21,545 of JAIPMN010013050.1, read as the reverse complement.
AGCAACGAGACCGGCTGGATGAATAATGACTTATTGTGAAGTAAGTGCAAACTCTCGCTCAATGGATTACGCACTAGTAGACCTTCAAAAGTGAGAAAATTGTCTTGAAATTTCCAATCAATTTTGGTGTCTGTCTCATTGTGACAAACATTAAGCAAAACAGATCCATTAACCGCTTTTCGGTAATTAAATACACTAGCTGGAATTACAGAATAGGCCATGTTAAGGATAAGGAAAACTTGAAAAAATACGTCGATAATTGCTTCCATGTTACTTTTCTGAAATATTGTGTGATCCAAACATCATTGTTCTAGCATGGAATATAATAATCAGTAAAATGCTAACGAAGCGACGTTCTATTAACGTGTGCAGTCACGTGTACTCACTAAGCTACGGATGCCGATTACTTCTCCTATAGAAATGATCTGAAACAAGATTAGACTTGTACGGATACTTCTTTATGACGTAACTTAACAATTTTTCTCTATTTTTTCCCCATTTCAAAGATGATGCTGATTTGGTTCCGTCTAGAAAGATACTTTTGAAATACAAGCAGTGCACGTTGTTTGAATATAGATATACATTAAAAGGTGAAGTCACGGATCGTTACTTGGTAATGTCGTAATATTCAGAAACATAAATCGTCGCATGCTTCACGAGAATTCCGCTTTCCCCGCTACTTATTAAGTTTGTACGGCTGCCTTAGGTGGTTATTGATTTGTTGTGATAATACATGTTGAAAGCATTTTACTAGTATTGTTAACACAAGAACATCCAAGTCATGACATTTACTTCATAAAAGTAAGAAGTGATTGAATAAATACCATTGGCTTATAGTGAAACAGAGACTCTTTCATTATTTTGTTTGCATATTTGAATGTGGGTTAACATCATCACATCAAAACTAGATAATTACGTGCAACCATATAATGTGTTATTTAGCAAATTGCAAGATATTGGAAATTGCTCTATTGTGTAGTTTATTCTATCATTTAATCTGAGATGATAAACATATTCAAATTTCCCCTGACTGATTTAGGTCAGGAGCTGAACATCTTTGGAAGAGCCAGATGCGAATGACGGATGCTATACACTAAAGAGGGTGATTGCCGTGTGGTCATTGGAGCTGATGTTTATGTAGCACCCCAGCTCCCCCTTTCACCAAAAGAAAACTTAAGTTTAATTCTTGGTGATATTTAGGTCCGTTTGGGTAGCTCTTAAGGCATAATTGGGCTTATAAACAATAATAAATTAAAAAATTCCCCCGACTGATTTAGAAGCGAATTAATTTTTATATAGAGGAGGGGTCCTGTAGTGGGTCATTGAGGCCGGCCCAATCTGATGACCATCAGACAGACACAGATTGTAAACTTTGAAGTTAAATGATAGATTCCTTAGTCATTTCTAAAATATAATTTAGGTCTTTATAAAGTAGGTCTAAACGGAGGGTTAGGGCTAATTAATAATAAAACCAACATTTTCAGGGGCGTGAATCTCTATGGGGCTAGCAGGAGCAAATCCTTTAACAATTTAAAAGTCAAATTGTGAAATCTGGGGCAAATCTAGAATATTTGTTTGAATTTGAAATAAGCGGGCCGGGGGAAGGGGGGGGGGGGTCGGGGTTGGGGTACACCACTGATTCTTCGGTTTATATTATTGCAGAATTGAAGACGATTGTTGCTGTTCACAACACATATTTCATGAATACATTCCCTTGGTAGATAGGAATTCTCATATGTGTAACTGGTAAATTAGTTCATTAGTAATTACAATGAGTAGCTTTTACATTCACAGACATAGAATGTCAAGTAATGGTAACTATAAAAACTGATATTTTGTTGGTAGCGGCTTGTAATGGACATCATGAGTAGTAAGATACACGCTGTAAGTTAGTTTGCTGTATACTTAAACGCGTGAGTGCAACGTTCACTAAACGGTTTTACATGTTTTATTCATTTTATTTGAATTTTTGATAATCGAAGTTAAATTAAGCAATTAACGGTATAAATTCGATAGTTCCGAAGTATTATCAAATCGAAAGATTAACTTCCTTTGTATTCGATTATGGTGGTAACTTTATATCACACAATAGTTCATATTAGCAATTTAGCATTTAATGGGAGTTGTCACCTTATTTTTGTCTGTTTTCCTTGTTTAGTTTTGTAGGCTAGTATGATAGGGAGCTGGTAGAAAACTGCTTCTGCTAGCATATGGGACCACTTTGATTATTACAGAGTGTTTCTAAATCGAGCAAATAATGTCACTCAACCTAGGATGTTTATTTCCAATCGTCTTCTCGACAACAAAAGAAGAATATATAAGCGTGATAAAAACTGATATGGGTGAACCTGAGTTGTTAAGCCGTAATAATAAGGTACAGATTTGCGCCGTAAGTTAAAAAAAATAACATAACTGCAGAGGGAAAAGTTCCACATTTATGTATGTTTTCTTCTGTCCCGTTGGTATCAGAAACGTCTTGCTTCATATAATAATGTTTGTGCTGCTAACATTTCCCGCATATTTCACAAAAGTTACGTTTAGCATTTAATCTAGTCTAGATTTAGACCGTCTGATGGTATTACACCACAATCATTTTCTCCAATTGACTTATACTCTAAACTCGTCATTTTCCAAGGCCAATAGCGGATAGATAGCAGTTTTCAACTGACGTGTCCTACCCTCCATATGAGAGCTGATGGCTTGGGCTATTACAACACATTCAGCTTGTGCTACCATGACTGTTTACATTTTGAGCTAGAAGAGCCCAAAGTTTATTATAGTGCTCCCCAACCCATCTGCCAGCTGTCGCTGCGGAATCTTTTTGTTTCACCCAAGACTTTCTAAAATACTTTAAATCACCTTAAATCCTCTAGATTTTTAGACCATCAGTAGTTGATTTTTTTCCTTTTTTAATATCCAAGCATAAAAGAGAATCGTGATGAGAAAATAATAACAAAATCAATACAGTGGTTCACTTTAGAGCTATTTTCCGACAACGGTTAAGCCCTGAGGCGGACGTGCACTACTCTAATTGTTGTGTGATACCTACAATACGTCCGACTCCATCGCTAAACTGTTTGATGGCGCCCTTCATTTATATTCCGTAGACCTTGCATGCTCCGAAAAAAAACAGTCTAGATATTATGTAAAGTGCATGTGGCGTTGTGCATAGTCTCCAACCCCAATAATGATTATTCATTATTGTTTACTCTGTGCTCTGGTATAATTAAGTACATCCCCAAGAACAGAAATCGCAATTGGGTCCTCGTAAAAGTTAACATGCAAGTTGTATCCACGGAAGTTGGGTACATTATAACGTGAGCAAAATTTAACTTTGGATAAGAAAAGATCGAGAATACTCTGACGTTCGTACTCCATTAATTACGGTGTGTTTTGCGCTTGCTTTCTTTTTTCGAATAATTGTTTTCTTACTATTTACTGTTGAGAAGAATGGAAGAAAACACCCAGTAAGTTACTCGGTCAAAATGTGTCACACGAATTGATACTCTAACAGCATGTAATGTCATAGGGCAAACACTTGTGTTTTTATTTAAACACAGGCAGGCTAAACATTTTAATGGCAATGATTGTTTAAATATCAAGACACTTTTGAACTTCTGAATTTTTTCCAGAAACTTAGAAAGCTTGAATTTAAAATTGGAGAAGAGTTATTAAATGTACTCATCAAGCAGAGTGGAATCACTGTTTGAGTAGGTTCGGACCTGATTGTTTATTGTTTTTGGGCAATCTCACTTGTTCCTTTGATATCTCCAATACTAAACAAAACATGTCAAAGCACAGCTAGGAAATCATCATGGTGGTTGAGTGAAACTTTGATGTCAACAGTAACAATAACTCTCACCTGTATAATGTCAAATGATAATTGAAATAATTGCTTTAAATCCTGAAACGGTGGTTATCTTTGGTTGGAAAACAAGAAGAATTTATTGTTCAAACAAGATAACAAACATGTTTAACATAACATGAATGAAAATGAATATGAACTATAAAAACAGGAAATAAAATTCATCTACACAATTGTGTTTTTATAAAGACAGAATATTAAAAGAGATGATTTGCATGTCATATACAATATGCATTAGATATTTCAACATAGTAAAGAACTGATAAGAACCTTAAAATGCACATTTGCACACGTTTTCATTCTCCCAGTGTAGGACAAGTGCAGTTGAAAACCCCTGTTGATAGTCTCTCAAAAGCAGGTAGGTTGTCATCTTAGACTTGACCACTTTTGTAATAACAGTTTGAAATATGGTGAAGAGTAAAACCCCCCGCCCCCTCCCATTCCTCATTATTCGTAAATGACACCTATGATTTAGCTACACCATTCCTGTTAAGTGTCAACTTTTCCGGTCATAAAACTATGCATTTGTGATACAAGTGACGATAGTTCAGGCTCTCATGGTAGCAAACGCCTGAAAACCCCATTGACTAACACAAAAGTAATGTGGTCTCTAAGTCTAGATAGAAGTTCTTACTAGCTTAATGCTACCCATCACAGGATAGCTGACAAGTTGACAATTTATGGCATGATCAATTTTACGTATCATGAACTTGAAGATATTTTGACTATAAGAGCCTAAAGTTTTCATCACCTCCAGATCCTGATTGATAACATATCAAAAAAAGATATCCTCCTACTGCTTTTTAGCACTTTCCATGAAGGAAAACATTCGGGCAGACTGATAGAAACTCTAATAAAGGTATGTCACAAAGGTCTGCTGTATAGACCCCAAATAAAGCATGCTATCATGGAAAGGTCACTTGAGATTACGTCATCGATCTGCCTTGGTCGTAAAATGACCTCGTTTTACCAATTAGTCTGCGACACCTTCAAAATATTTTTTCCCTTGTATGAGGGTCTTAGTGTGAACGCTATATGATTTACTACACTGTAACATATTTCCACACAGTGTGTATACAAAGTGCCTAATGGTGTTAAGAAAGCTATGCCGGCTAATTGTAGAGTCTGAGGTCGATCATCGCGCGCTCTGATTGATTTCAGACATGCGCATTGAAGGAACGAGTGATATGGCTATCCTAAATCGAATAGTCAATCACGGCTCTAATTGATTTTAGACATACGCACTGAAGAAATGAGAATTAGGGCCACGCCGTTTCAGTTTCCAGGGCCTCACTCTTACCCACGCATTTGATCAAGACAGAAGTCATTGACCAACTTGTCGAAATATTCGTTCTAATTTTTCATACGCTTGTAAACTAAAAACCAAACAAAATATCTAACAAGGATTCCACGAATCATAAAATTGGCGCTGCTTCTTGCTTTGAGGATTTGGAAGTCATCGCTGCTGAGGAAACCATGAACGAGGGGGAACGTGATCAATTTTGTTAAACGTATGTGTGATTTTTTTTTTTCGTCCGGAGGATCAGCCTTGCAAAATGTATCATCCAGTCAAAAGAGAAAGAGGTAAGACATACATTTCATTTGAATATAAATTCACGTATATATATGTTAAGAAGATATCATTTATTCAATTCAAAATAAAAGACATTTCAAATAAAAATAATTCAGTAAGAATTACGATTAGACCCTTTAATCATGTATTTACTTTTCTGCTCTCTTTTAAGTAAAGAACGAAATAAATCCCAATATAGTACTTAGGTTTAGTTATAAAAACCCCCCCAAAAAAACCCAATAAGAGTCAAAAAGACCCTCTACGTTGTATACACAAACAAACTTTCTTATCCCTCTCTTCCATTAAATGTATTTATTTATTTAGTTACTCATTTATTTATTCATTTTTCATTTATTTAAAATAAAATAAAACTGTTAGCAAACTGCTTATCCACTAGAGAGACTGTGTAAGGGTCACATCACTTGCACTACCACCAATGTCAACTATCTGATCTCTTGTAGAGTTTGCGACATCCAGTATGTTGGCGAAACCAAAACCACCCTCAAAAAGCGATTCTATGGTCACAGATCCACAGTCAACACCATGAAGACTGAGACCCCAGTTGGAGAACATTTTAACCTTCCCAACCATACCATTAACGACATGTCCCTACAGGGGATTGAATCCTTAGGTAACCGCCCTGACCTAGTACGAATCAGCAGAGAGAGGCTCTGGATGCAACGCCTTCGCACCATTCAACCTCATGGGCTGAACATTCAGGAAGGACATGACTAACTTTTCTTCTCTCCCTCACTCCTTCTCCCCTTGTTCCCTCCACCCCCCCCCCTTTCTCTCATCCTTCCACAGCTCTCTTACCCTCCTTTTTTCTCCACACCTTTCTGTCTTTGTCCCTCTCCAGTTTATTCCCTACCCTGTTCCTTTAATCCTCTCTTTGTCCCTCCACTGTTTATCCCCTACCTCTCCTCTTTCCATGTTGCTTTCTTCTCACCATCCATCGTCTACTTATAATCCCCTTTCATCTATCTCATTGTGTTCACCGTGCTCATTAACCTGTCTGTTTTCTGTGCGTGTTTTTGTCCCTTCTGTTACTGTACTTGTCATTTAGCCTCCGAAGAAGATCCTGCTAGGATCGAAACGTCAGGCCAGTTATTTATTTAGTTAGTTATTTATTCATTTAGGTATTTGTATACTTAATTCTTTATTTTTAGTCTTTGGAAAATAACAACAACAAACCTCATCATATTTTAGTTAGATTTAGTTTTTATTGATTTGTATTGTATGTGTACGTGTTCTAAGCAGATATGGTCAGAGAATGGTTGAATGAGACTTTGGTATTGTACTGGCTAGTTGATGGATGGGAATGTGAAGGGGTTACTGATGAAGATATGATTTCAGTTATCCCTAGGCTTCCTTCTGTCCATGGCAGTTCATCTACCGCCTGTGTACAACAACAACACACAAACCAGGATATCATAGGAAGGATCAACGAAGGAGCTTCGACTTCTGGATTATCTACACAAGCGCCCCAGAACAAACTGAAGAAGGCCGTAAACGATTAAGAAATATTGTAGAAGAAGAAGAAGACATTGACCCTTCATCTGATTATGATACCAGTCAAGACAATTCCAGTAATCATGTAAGTGAATTGTATAATATGATAAACTTACTGAAAAATAATTTTAAAAATTTCAAAGCGACATCAAACGATAACTGTATTACGTTTAATTTAATAGAGAATGACAAAGTCGATATTTGATAATTTCAAGTCAGATATTTGATAATTTATTAGGTAATGAATTATGTTCTAATGTATCACCTCACGGTATGGTTCGCATTGTTATTACATCAGAACAATCAGATACACATTTGCTTTACCGTTGATAAGACATCGTGATGTGACAGTGAAGGCAATTATGGCAGAAATTCAGAAGTTTATACAGTCCCATCGGGAATTATATCCATTATATCCATTTGAAAATGCCTTCAGGTGGGGGTAGGTGTAACCGGTATAAATTTTTGTCATTGTAAACAATGCATCATTTCCATTCCACGGGATAACTATGAATTTTGTTGCGCTCGAGCTTTAGTGACAGCCCCTTGCTATAAAAGACATGAATCACCCTAAGTTAAGTCAAATTAAAAAGGGTAGAAGGATACAGCTCAAATTAGCGAAAGAACTACATGATTATGCGGGAGTACTCCAAGGATAGTGCGGTATTCCACAACTGCAAACTTTTCAAAATTATTTTGGTGGCCGTTATCAAATAATTGTTTTAAGCGGTTTACAGTCCCCCGAAGTTATTTTCAAAGGCTCAAATTTAGCGACAGGGAAACACATGTTTTCTCCACTTTCACGACGGACACTATAATTTGTTACTTCAACCAAACGCTTTTTAAGGTAAAGGTTACTATTGTCATTATCACAACACGTTGTACGGTGAGCGCTTTAGACACGTATGTGAGAGCACTTGCAACGTTTTTTTTTGTGTAGGAATTGCAAGACCGAAGTTAATAATCAATGGATTCATTGCAACAAGTGTTACCGTGAAATTAAAAATGAAAACTGTCTTGGAAATCATATCAACGAAAAAGCAGAGGTGATATATGACTGTTTGTGAACGGTTTCGACAATAAAACACTGCGATCGCTTAGTGAGGATCAGGAAAACCAGGGACGGGGGTTATAGCAAGCATAATTTTAATGAGTTTTATTGTAAAATTTGTCATTTGACTGTAAAAGATAACCATAAGTGTTCTATTCAAGTGCATAAACATAAGCAAAAGCATTTGGAGAAAGCAGGAGAGAGGGTAAGGAGAGGGGGGAAGTGGGTGTAGGCGTACAGCAGGATGCAAGTCATAAGGAAGGCATTGAAAAATATATGCTCCTCTCGCGTACGATTTTTATGATTTCGAGACCACCCAAGAAAGTGGAACACATGTGCCAAATTTATGTGTTGCCCAGGTGGTTTGCGAGGGATGTATCGCGGAAACATTTGCGACTATGGGTGATTTTTGTGGGGATAAACAAGTTATATTTTTGTGAGCTAATACTCAAAGCAAGTTCGGGGAATGGCTTATTAGAAAAGAAAATACTACTTTTATAGCGCATAGTTTCAAAAGGGTTTGACGGGTATATTTTTTTTAATTTTATTTACATATTAGGGATGACGCCGAACATTGTTACCACGGGCGAGAAAATTATGCAAATTGAGCTGTTGAAGCAAAAGCTTCGGTTTTTGTATTCTCTTAAATTGATGCCTATGCCTTTAGCTGCTCTCTCCAAAACGTTTGGGGTCGATGAGTTGAAGAAAGGCTATTTTCTACATTTATTAATACCGAAGCAAATCAAAACTATGTGGGCCCTCTGCCCGATGCCTCCTTTTACACTCCAAATGCTATGTCAATTAAAAAGAGAAAAGAGTTTATGAGTTGGTACGAAAATGAACTTCAGAAGAATGTCCCGTTTGACTTTCAAAAGGAAATAGTGTCATACTGTATCAGTGATGTTGATATTTTGAGACGTTGTTGTTTATTTTCTCGTGAATTCTTCATGGAAATTACAAAGAAAGACTTGCGAGGCGTTGACCCTTTCAAACATTGCATGACGATAGCCTCTGCATGTAATTTAGTGTTTAGACGTAATTTTTTGAAGCCTCATACAATTGCAGTCTTCCACCATCAAAAACAAAAAGCAAAATTCGTATGCATCGCTTCAGTGGTTACGGTAAGAAAATGTTAGGAGGAACATATACATACAACACGCTCAGAATGAAGGGGAAAGATAAATGGGGGCCATACTGGGTAGATGGGTTTGCTAGGTTAATGTTATTTTTGAATTTCAAGGGTGTTGGTGGCAGTGATGTCCTACGTGCTATGTCGAGGACACAAAACAGCCGTATCATCAAATTACAATGGGAGAGCTCTACAATCGGACTGTAAAGAAAAAAGCAATTCTTTCGTGATGTTTATACGGGTCATGTTTACATAGAAATGACGGGGCACCAATGGAATCAATTCAAACTAGAGCTTTCCCCCAATATGAAAATGTGCATTGGACAGGTACCAAAATACCTCCAGCCATTGAATCCTCGAGAAGCATTTTTCGGGGGAAGAACCAATGGAGTCAAATTACTTCATAGGCTTCAAGGGGGTGAACAAATTAAGTATGTCGATTTTTGTTATCTATATCCGTATGTAAACAAGTGTTGCTCCAATCCTATGTATCACCCAAAAGTTTTGACTGATGGTTTATCACATGACATGTCTCAGTACTATGGTTTAGTGCGGTGTAAGATACTGCCTCCCAGAAATTTATTTCACCCAGTACTCCCAGTCAAAAAACATAACACACTTATGTTTCCCCTTTGTTTGAGTTGTGTTTCAAGTAAATGTCAAACACCTTGTACGCATTCTGATTCCGAAAGATGGGTAACGCTTGAAGTTCAGAAAGCGGTTGCAAAAAGGCTACAACATTTTGAACATCGAAGTTGTATGGCATTTCGAAAACAGGGCGCAGTATGATAGAGAAAAGAAAACGAGGGGTTTATTCACAAAGAACATCAACACGTTTTGAAAGTCAAACAGGAGGCATCGGGTTGGCCTTCATGTTGCGTCACTGCAGACGATCGAGACAAGTACATTGCATATTATGCTGCAAACGAGGGCATTGAATTAGATTAAACCAAGATTAACTATAATCCTGGGTTCAGAGCACTAGCTAAACTAATGTTGAACATCTTTTAGGGAAATTTCGGTCAGCGGTCAGATTTGGACAAAAAACCAAAGTCGTGACCAACGTGTCACGACTTCACGGATTACTAAAAGACTCTGACAAAACTGAAGTAAGAAACGTACGTTTGATTAACAAAAACATTTTAGAAGTTTGTTACAAACAGAACCAGGAACTTGCTCCTCCCAATGCCCGTATGAATGTCGTTATTGCGGCTTTCAAAACTTGTCATGCTAGACTGCGTGTGTACGATGTAATCGTTCTTTTGCATGAAAGGGTTTTGAACTTCGACACAGATAGTTTAATCTATGGTACGAAGCCAGGGAAATTGGAACCACTCACCGGGGATTAACTCGGGGACTTGACTAATTAAATCGATCCAAAGGACGGACAGTTCATTGCGCCCTTTCGTACGGGTGGGTCAAACAAACACTCATATAGGTTAGCTAGTGGTAAGTCCGTATGCAAAGTTCGCGGAATTACTTTATATTATGAAAACACTTAAAAAGTGAATTATAATACTTTGTATGAAATGGTTAACTGTAAATGGGAAAAAACAACTTCCGTCGTAACGGTCACTGATACGCATAAAATCACCCGGGATGTCGTTTACGACAAAAGAATCATTTTAGATGAATTCAGAACCGTACCTTATGGATTTGATTTCTAAGACGTAATGCCATCAGTGGGGGGAGGGGATATAGGGGAGGGGGAAATTTGAGGGTATGATTTAAAGTCGTAAGATGTAAAGAAGAGAGAATATTATATGTATATATATTTTGAGAATTTATTATTTAACGAAATTGTTTGTAAAATGAACTTCAAAAGAAGAAAACATATATTGAAATGAAAGAAAGAAAAAAGAGAAGAGGCATTGACCCACACACATCCCTAATATTTCGTGTTTTGTTTCACTTTATTTTGCGTTATGTCTTCTTGATTTATGTTCCACTTTTGTTTTCAAAAGCTAAGATGATAGATGATGAACACATGATGAATGAAGTAATGACGGATTATACAAAACAAAAAAGAATACATACAGGGCTTCCCATTTTATGGCGTTTAGACATAGATTTAGCTGGAGCTGTTCTTCTACGATAATTTCTTTTCCCGGGAGGAGTTGGTAATAATCGGGCGGGTGGATCCTTCAATTGGTGTATATATTGCCGTCTTGTTACATTTCCGACATAGGCTTCGGGAAAATTGATTGTCATTAAACCTCTCATAAACTGTTGCCACCCAATATGATTAAAATATTTGCGCTATTGTAACAGATCAAGGCATATGTCGGTGATGTTAGAACCGACAACTGGATAACCCACATGGATTAACCCCTTCTTTTAAATTCATATCGATAGTAGGTTCATGATCCGATAAACGATGATGATGAATACGGTCTAAGAAAAGTTAAGCCTTTTTTTTTAATAGATTTTGGAAAATGTTTGATTAATTCATAATTTGGTTCCTCCTTGGAAGATTGATTCTTGTTAATGGGGTAGTAATTTGACTCTGAGACTGATCCATCGTCGTCGTTTCGCTCATAACACGCAGCGCGATAGGTTCCCCAGCTGTTTTGTATTATGCGTTTAAATAGCGTTGTAGAATCTGATGGTACAAGTCCACTTTTTCGTACAGGGTTAGGTCCTTCCTATCTAGAGTGTTTTTCATGGCTTCATCTAACTAGTGGAGTATGGATGGCGGTTTATCTTGATTGGTTGCGTTAACCACTCGAGCCACATCCTGGTGCAACAGAACCATTTTTTTGGTATATTACATGATATTTTATCGTTGCGTCACAGCACCTAATAACATGCCTCCCAAAGATTGAATGATAGTTTTTAAGATCAAACTCAAATAGCCTCCCCTCTGTATAAATATATCCTTGCGCTTTTTATTGGATAAGCGTTTGTTGGAATGTTGCCTGAGATGTTTGTTGTACCGCGACAATTTGGACTTCTGGACGCGCGATAATGGTAAATTTCCTTTTACAACATTGGCGGCGCATTCAAATAAACTTGTAATGAACTTTGGGTCCGCGTGGAGTAGGAAAGCCTTGTTTGGGGGAACATTTGATAACAAATCTATTTCCCGGGCATGGTTTCTCAAGCGACGTGATGGTGGTGCCATGTCTGCGTTTCAGTTAAAAAATGAAGGCCTTAGATCTGTGTGTCTATGTTTTATCAGTTTATTTTTTTCTTCGATCATTTGGGTACGTATTCATACTGCGTCTCATTTGGAAAAATGTTTGTACGAAGACGAAAATCCTCGGGCGTGTAAGACTTTAAATCGATGAAAAGTAATCCGTATGGTTTGTTGGTAGCATCTGCAAACGCTTCTTGCCTACATTTGAACTAACCTGGATACATCTGTTTGGTCAAATTTGAGACTTGGGTTTTGTCTCTCGGGTTTTTATAATAACACAATATGATGTGCATTCAGTGTGATATTACGCGTTTCTTTTACCCCGTTAAAGAAATTTTGTAAAATATAGATCACAGAAATGTTTCTGTGATGTGATCCTTTGGAGAACAAATCAGTATGAGTTGATTGTTCCCATGTGACGTCATAATATCGTTTAAAAACATCAAAGTTTTGTAAGACGGATCGAGATATGTCTCCAAATCCCACAGGACACCTTCAACAAAACGGATGTTAAAGAGGGCAGCAGACAACTCCACAAAAGCTGACTGGTGTTCCCCATAGCAATATACAATCCTCCTATTCGTTCCTTCAATTATATCTTGCGTCAAAAGTTTCTATGCAAACAGCCAGTAGGCCCTGAAATGACTCACGTAAGGGAATGTTGTAATTTCGTTGAATGCATTAAAAATGACAAATGTCACCCTAAATTTAAAGGGAAAAAAATGTCTCGACTACGAAAACAGTGCATAGTCGTCTCATGAGCGTTATCGTCATTAGTCTACGCATAATTGATTCCTGATTACCACGCACATTCCTTTTTAAAAATATTCTGGCAATTTGAAATGCCAAATATTCGTCATGTACAATAGGTAGGGCGATGTCATAGTGTCGTTCGATAAATACATTGACCAATGATTCGTTCTGTTGCCAGTCCTTCGTAAACAGGTATAATTTGTTCCAAGTTTACACACTTTTACACGGGTTCCTCTGCAAGCATCAACCCAGCAATTGCCCTCTCTGAACATTTGCAAAGGATATATGCACAAATAAGAAATTATGTGGTAATCTATTATAGTTTTATTGATATTGATCATGAATGATGAAGACATGTTTATAAATGGGACACAGCTGCACAAACCTAGTTCTGATGATCACAAAGGCCAAGGTTCTTCTCTGTTTTTCCTCATCAAGAACTGAATCCTTCTAGTCATCTCCTTGTTTTAAATATATTTCATATCTTTCTATTCTAATATTCTCCTCTTCTGGCATAGTTTCTCAAATTACCTTCTTCTCTTGACCTCCTCAATGGTGTTGTCCATAGACAGAGATCGTTTAAGAAAGCAAAGCAAATCATCATCACTATATATAAAATATAAAACAATCGTTTCTCTGTGTGTAATGTGATGCGATAAACATAATCTAGTCCTATCATCTTCTGATTTGCGTCCCAAACTTTGAATCGCGAAGGACATTTTATGGGTCGTATACATGTTGTCATAAATCGCGGGTAAAATACTAAATATTTAGTTGATTTCAACGATCGCCGTCACAAACATATCAAGTAAACTGTAAAGTTTTTGATTATACATGTACTCGACGGGGTTCTTGACGGGTATCCTGTAGTTAGTTTAATTATTGTAATACGTTGGACGCTGTGGCCCTGGGCCCTGAGTGCTGCGCTGGATTGTATCGTCACTGGCAAGGTCAACGACCTTGCTAAACAACTGAAACAATATGTAATGTTGTATTGTTTACATTTTTGATTAACCAAGCGTATACTTTGGCATGCACGCGGAGCCATAGAAAATATGGTTATGTGTGGTTGGGAAAGGCCTAGGGAGATAAGGTTGGCTTATTTATCATTTATTGTCTTCAAAAAGACCGTTTTGAAGTACGAACGTGGGTAAAGTATTCCGAGGTACTCACAAATCTTTAAGAAAAATATGTAACCGCAACAAATTATGTCATAATTAACTTGCAAATACAACATAAATGCAAAAGAACAATCGCTCATTGTCGGTATTACAACATCAATTATGCTCATTATGATTCATTTTCTATTTGTGAATTTCAAGCACGTCCTCTTTTAACATCAATTACTTCAAAGATGTGCGTCATTTATTTTCAGAATGGAAAAAGCTGCACACTTTAATCAGAAGTCATTTCATTATACTCAACATTTATTATTGAGTGTATTTTAAATTACTGACAAACATTTTTTCAATTTTAATATCTCCATTCTGGTGTTATTATTTTTACTGTGGAAATAATCTCAAACTCAAATTCAATTAAGTACATAAGTGAGGGAGACAGGAAAGAGAGGAGTGTTGAAAATATCAGGGTTACACACAGTTCACTGGTTCGTATTCCGTTCTAGCCATTGGTTTCTTTACTCTCTATCATTGATTTAGAACCCAGAGTCAGTTTTCCGTTGTCCATTAATCGTATACTATGTGCAGATGAATGGCAGACTGAATGGGGAATAATACAGGGATATTCCAATGTATTTATACTTACTATGGACCTCTAGAACCGAGTAACATATTTTTTGTTTGTTCTGGACCTAATAACGCATGCGCTCCTGAGCAGAAACGATTGATAATGTACGCTTCCATCAGTTGTACTAGGGATTAATAACACAGTCGTTCCTCCGTGATGCCATGTAGGAATAGCACAATCAGTAGTACAACAAATGAATAGCGAAAGTGCTCCTTTGATCGTACTACAACAGCTGAATAACGAGACTTTACCCAAAGGAACAATATATCATAATAATACATATGACCTATGGTATAGTTATGCCAAAGAATTAGGATGGTTAGGGTGTTCTTGTTATGAAAACAACGGTACAACTACCCTTTGATATAATATTGACCTAAATGTTAAAACGTCCTAAACATTACTTAGCTCCTACAACATAAATCTGATACCATTAGGCTTTCGCTTTCGTAAAACTGTCTCACTCAAATACTTTAAAAAGGCTTAGCTGTTAAACACCTTGTTTCTCCTGGGGGTTTGCAGGGACATGCCTGTACAACACACGTTCAATGTGTATAATGAAACGGTCGGTTGAGTTTATGGCAACACATTTCTTGAACGATGGAATCCAATGTTTCGAGGAAAGCTTACCCACTTTCTACGAGATTAAAGAAACATTGATTTATTCCAAAAGTAAAAAACAACGGGAGAAGATAATGCATGACCAATAATATATATATAACTTATAATGGAATAGAATAGAAACATTCCTAACGATTAGTTTGCTGGTAACATAGTTGTTGTGTAGTCCTGGTAACATAGTTGTTGTGTATTTCATAGGTCAATACTCCACACAGTTCGTATTTACATTTTAGAGTATCTGTTAATGAACTAACATTCTCAACTGCAAAGATCTACCCAGCGTTTATTTTATACCATTGCTCTATCGCACAAAGGAGACACCAATTTATTTATCCTATTATTAAACAACGTTGTCATGCATGTATGCATGTTTGATAGCATGTCAGATTAGTATGCAGTTAGATAAAAATTCCCCGGCGTTCAGTAACATTAACATTAACAGTAACACTATTCTCAACATTGTATATACTGTCCACAGACAGTATTTCCTGGTCAACACCCTACATAAGAGAGTGTCCTATTCACGTACCGTTCTTACCATCTAAAACCTTAATAATTAATTTGATGTAAAGTTTCATCTTGTACTATGAACTTTCATGTTGTTGACACTGTGTCATGGTTGTTTTCACTTCTTGTGTATATTCTGTATTCTACCTTTTCTAACGTTTGTACTTGTTACGGTCTGTACCTGTTGTGACAAATGATGACCATTTATGCCCCGTTCATTTAGGTCAATGTAGACCAAGCGCGCTGGAAAGGGTCATGACGTATGTGTGGCTTTACCATCATATATGTTATGTTAGGAATTGTGCAACGCAACACCAATCTGTTATCCAATCAAGTGAGAGTGTATTCCCGCTATGAATCAAAATTTTACGATTCTCAGAACTGATTTTCAAAGTTATAGGTATTGCAAAGAAAAATAAAATAGAAATGAAGCCTAGCATTTTTTGCTTAGAGAATATAGTTTTTCAGTAATCTCTTTTCGACAGAAGCAACAAGATGACATGAAAACGTTTCATTCAACTTTATAGCTCGAATTACTTGTCACCCATGGCATTCGCCATTTTTGTTTGAATTCCGACTTTTCGTGCCGTAATCAAGCCACATATCACATTTCAACCCAAAAAGTGTTGCTCATTTTAACAATAATTACAATTACACAAGTAAAAGTAAAGAAATATATTGTGTTATATAAAACGTATGTTTACATTTAAAATACATTCTAAAAGGTTTTAACACTAGAAAAATGATTTTCGAGTGTAAATTTGTGTTTATTTTTAATTATCGAGGGTTTTACGACGGCCTTAATGACACAACATTGACATACAACTAAACATATCCTATGCACCGTTCACAAAATCCAAGGCAACATTTAGTGAAATTTGTATTCCGAAGGGCACTTTCCGAACTCAGGATTAAAACTGTATTCATTTGGACTTGACTGCTATCAATTCGAGCTTGAATACACGGAACGTAGATGACGATGCCTATAGCTTGCTAAATAGACCGTATCCGTGGCTGACACTGGCAGTTACTCTGATGCTCGTGCTGCCATCACTAGTAACAGTTCTGCGACGGAGGAGCAAGCCTGGTGCTTTTGTGCCATCTGTACGTTCTCTTTTCTATGGATCTTTTTTCTGAAAACTTTTTCCGTCAGGAATAACATGATATCGTTTTCCCGTCACCGATCCTTTCTTCCCTCTCCCTGTTAACACTTACACATGCTTTATACTTTGGCAGAGCAAGTGTACAATTTATATGCAGGAAAGGGAATTGTTTAACTTATGTTGTGTCTCGCTGACGTAGTGCTTGAAGCACCCTCGGTACGTAACTCAACAAAATTCATTACGTTTTGGTAAGGGCATTCTTTATTGTAATTGATTCTCCTTTGCGAATCCTTTATTAGCATGGGACAACGATTAGTTAACTATGTCACATCGGATTAAACACATTACTATAAAAGCGGTGGATTAAATATTCAATAAAATGTGTAGCATATGAGCCTCGAGTTAGATGAACAATTGATCGAAAGGCAAGATAATACTGTGTCATTGCAAAACAGATTTTCTGAGTATGGCACGGAAATCTGCTATTACATTTTCTGCTTTAATTGCAGTGTTTTGGGTTAAATGACCAGGTTTAAAGAAGAAAATACATTAATAGGTTTCAAATAGCAATAAAAATGTTTTTTTTTTAAAAGAATATTAAATGGTGAGTGAAAGTGAATGTATACTGTGTATTTCGCTATCGCCCTACAAAATGCAGAAAGGTAGCATACCCTGAACACGATTAGCAATATACTTCCTAGTTCTAAGTCAAAAGTGTAAGTAGTGAAATGGGGAAAACAGGATCATATCCTGGTTTTAATTGTTACATCGTTTCTTTTTACATTTCTAAGAACGTATTGTAAAACAGGTTGTAGATGAAAAGGCGATATGAATGTGACCTTCTGAATATTCCCTTAGAGATTTAATATCTTTGTAGAAAGAAGGTATACATGAAAGCAGTTGGCTACTGATATTAAGGGTTTGAAAAGTTAGTAACCTCCCGATTGCTTAGGCTCATTGCTTCAAATGCCACCGCCTTTATCCACTCGGCCTCAGCACCGGTTAACGTAGATCTAAATGATACTAGATCGGTAATCAGTCGTAGCCTTGGTTTCATATCTTTATATATAAAGCTATTTTGTAATCAAGAAAAAAATCATGGGAAAGTAATTACGATCTTCTGAAAGCCTTGACTATATCAAAAAAACACACCACATGCGCATTATAATATCAGGACTGAAAGAAATAGATGAATAACATGCGATGAGATAAGCTTTATTGTTTCTCTTTTTGGACTTCTGTTCTAACCTTAATTGAAATTCTACATAGTGAGCATGTATTGCTAGCGTTGGATACAACATTACGTATCCCAACCATTGTAAACAGTTTGAGTTGAATACCAACTTATCTTCATATAAAAAAGTATGTGCTATTTAGAAGGAAAAGAGCTAGAAAAAAATGTAGCATTGGGTGACCTACATATATCTTCCATTTTGTCATTCATATCATATTTTATGCAAGTAGAAACAATTTCATTCATTAAGGAATTGGTCTTTGTTTATGCATCACCTACATGGTAACATATCGGGAAGTAGGGTGATACCAGTGGTCTTCATCACTTTGTTATAATCGAAATATGTACATCAAATTGTTATAAATATCTAATCGCTCCCATGTAGGAGATGATACATCGTAGTTCTATTGCTACTTGGGAAATTACAGTTATATCAGTTGCCATAGCAACAGTTGTTATAGTAATGTAAGCTGTTCATGGGTAGCTACTTTCTCAGGGGTCACCATGGTGGGGTACCCCATGGTGAGCGGAATTTAATGACTCAGGGAGGAGTCAAAAAGTATCCCTGTTTGTCGGTTCGTCATTGTGTGTGTGTCATTATGTGGAGTTATACACACACCTAACTCTAACACATACACACACTGACTCCGTTGACGTTGATGTTTGTTTTTAGATTAACAATTCAAATACATATCCAACACAAGCACAGAAGTTCACAATGATATCGATTCGCCCTGTTCAAACGAGATGAACGTAATACTCATTCCACTGTGATTTCCGCTTCTTGTTATAAATAAATGTCTCCACACCACACCATTGTGTTTACATCAAACTATCAATTGCAAGGAACGATCACTTGTTTTCATTCTTTCTTCGAGAAATTCTTTTTCTTACTACAATTATAGTAATGGATATCCTCTATGCACATTTTGTTATCGGTAGTTGTCGATTTTTTTTCTACTATCATCTGAAACAGTCCATCTATCTTTGTTCGGCCCTTTTGTCATTTTAATGTTAAAGAGCAGTTCCACACATTGCCATGTATGATTCGGAAAGTGGTATCTCATAGAAACTGTTTTCTATTAAAGTTTCGAAAATCCTTGAACATGAAAAGAAATGACATGTTAGATGCCCATGACTATATTCCAAGTTGTGTCTCAGTACTAAAAGTCTTTACTTCATAGCAATTAGTTGGCTCGTGGTAAGTTCCATTTTCGAATTTCAAGGATACAAGGAAACACCTAGTGTATTGTTCAAGGAGAGAATTATAATAGAAATGTATTAACTTAAACTGGTTGACAGTACATTGACTCAGTCGGTTAAGTAGAACAATTGTAAATTTGCAACTTTTTTGTATTAATAGTTTTAGAAAATTAACTGTTCGTTGGGTGTCTTTCGGTTTCAATAAACTAAATGCAAAATTTAATTGAGGATTTCACTTACTGCTTTGAATGATTCTTTAAGATGATGAATTGAAGGTCTAAGGGAACATTGTTGTCTCCAACAATCAAATAATAACAAGTTTCTGCCGAAAGAAAATGTAGAATAATACGTACCTGTATTCATCTTTGTACAAAATCACTATGCAACAGTATATGACAGTGATATGGTTATCGACGTTGGGCGTACAAAATTTAGTTTGCGAAACTACCAACGGTCATTGTAAAATAAAACATTCAGAAATGTTTATAATAAAGAAATGTGTTGATGTTAATCATTATGTTTACTGCCCGCTATTACGGTGTAAGACAATATTTAAGTTTCATATATTTAGACTCAATTTACTTAAATATTAACATGCTATTTCATCCCTATTCATCCAGTCGAGTTGTGACCAGCGTTTTTTTTTAACCGAATGATGATTTTATGTTTCACCAATGTCTGTTGGCGTTAATTTGCACCAGTGCTCTTGTAAACATATTAAATATTTGTAAATTACCACTATAATGCAGGATTCTTTTATTAAAAAAACTAGTATACTGACTTTGCTGAAAAAGAGAATGATCTTTATTGCCAAATCGTATTTTCATGTGAATTATTACCATAATTCACATGATTGATAATAAATTTGATCTATAAATGATTAACGACTGGCATGATGTGAAGTCAATTTGGTACATAAATTATACCTCAGCTGTAAGTATCTCTGTGGCCAATTTAACGTCGGTATCTGAACATCTTGACCGGATTTTATATCTTCATCAACTGGAAACGGAGGTTCTCCTACGGGAAAAATTCTAAGAGAAATTATCACAATGCTCTTTATGCTGAGAAGTATCCCTGTTACGAGCTAGTGTTTTGTATCTTATTTTCTTTCTCTAAAAGGGAAAGAAAAGTTTAGGTCAATACATTTGTGAATATTTAATACGCAGGGAACTAAACTATTGCACCTTTCATTCCAGTATATTTTTTTCTTAAGCCAGATTATTTTGCATATTAAGATACTAGAAACTTAAACTTTGCTCTCTTGTTCGAATGAGAGGTTGTAGGTCGCATGCTTAAACGATGTTATTATAACAAGATTGCCCCGACCATCGGATCAATCTGGGGTAGTCCTTTCAAAAATACGGCCATATAATCGGCGCCCACTATAGGACATTATTCTTTCGTTTTCATGAAATTTCTTGACAATCAAAGTGGTTCTACTACGAGCAGGCAGAAGTATTCAATCAATGCCAAAATAGTACTAAACTAAAAAGGAAATACAAAAAAATGATGACTGCCGTTAATTGCCTAAATTTCAGCCCGTGAAAATATGTTGTGCCATCAAATAACCATCATTAACAAATGTTATAGACAACATATTTTAGGTTTTGGCTGGCTACATGGGCATGTTGGGGTTGATCTTGGACTTAAGAAGTTCCGCATTTGAATACCCCAAACTGTACTGGTTTGGGTATTTAGGAATGACGGTACGTATCTGTCTCCTTTACCTATGTACACTAATATTATTACGTAACATTCTTGCAATGCGTCCCAATGATCCTTCCAAGGTCACCATCCTCCTCCTTCCTGATCTACCCATTCTTCTAGTGCTAGGCAACCTGTGTAGGGAGGGAAGACGGTTGTGAACGAGTAACATCCGAGTCGGTCAATCAAGAGCGCCAGAGAGAAAGAGAGAGATCTGTGAGTGAGAACTTAAGAGAACAGGTGAGTGCAAACATCATAATGATATACAGATGACGAATAAATAAAACACAAACAGGGATAATATCACTCACCGAGTTAATAGAGATGGAAGGCTTAATGGCAATCTCTTCGATATTCATTCATGTGAAGAGTGCCTAAGAAGATGCTTGGCTGTTAATGTCG
>JAIPMN010013048.1:0-18077 GCA_020650975.1 Apostichopus californicus | reverse complement strand
AAATATATAAATATATAAATATTATGTTCTTTATCACCGGCATATAGCCCTTTTAATTTGGTTTTCTTTTTTCTTTATCTGTTTTAGCTGGTACCATTCTTGGTGATGGATCTGTTTGGTAAAATACCGGGATTACCAGGTCTCCTTGTGTCGTCTTGCTTCAGTGCTGCTTTAAGGTATGTATGTATCCATTGATCCCGAACAACTGGTTTGTTGGAATTACATATATCTTCAGTTCTTACTGTAATCCTAATAGCACATGCTACAGATTTGCAACACGATCCAGTTTTTACTGTGGTACAAAACTTTAAGATTTACATGTATAGTAACTGTGTTCTCTATGTGTATCCGGTGACTAAACAGTGGTTCAAGAACTAGACCTGAATATAGAAACTGACATCACCGATGTCTTGTAAATGACATACATTAACATACATTAACATACATTAACATATATTTAACACATTTTAAAGATCTTTAAAACCTCCGTCCCCAATATGTAGCAACGTTGGCATATAGTTATATGAACAGGATAATTCTATGATCATATTCCAGTTTAATATAAGTCCATTGCAAAGCTCAAAACTTCGATGTGAAAAGTGTAAATTTTGACCATATTATATGAACGATCAGTTAGAGTGAGAGTGAGTATGATTTCCCGAGTTTGCGGATACGAGCATGGAAAGGAAGTCCCGAGTAAGAGTACGAACGCAAACTGTACATGTACTTAAAGATGATGTTTATGTCTGCTCAGTACGGATATACGAATACAAACCCATGAGTACGGCCATTATTCTAAAGATATTTTCTTATTGATAACAGGTCTTTGATTTATTAGGCAATATTACTAAACTAAGCTATAGTATTACTCGTGTAACGGCTTTCCGTTAGCAATCTCGGACACCGTCCTAGATTTTTCACGAAGTGAAGTTTAATGTACAAGAAGTAAATAACTTCATTATTATGGGACTTTAATATTGTAGAAACTGTGAATAATACCCTCACCCCCAAACTTCTAATGTTGCTTTTAAATACATTCTCTCTGTTCTGTTGCAGTACTGTGTCATCCGGATTGAATTCCTTGGCAGCAGTAACAGGCGAAGACATCGTGAAGTCAATTTACCCAAACATGGAGGAAAGAAAATACACGTTTATAACGAAAGTCCTCGGTAGGCACTTCTAAAGATTGTATCTTAAATTACTCACCCCCCCATCCCCACCCCCTCCACCCTCACCCCACACAGATCCCGATCGGTGAACGAACGAAGAACATAACAAGATATACACAAGACTGACAAGCAAACACACATACAAATACACGAATGTGACGTGGTATGTACTTAGTCTGTTTATGTTTTCAGATTGCTGTTGTTGACTGTCAATAAGGATCAAGTGATCTATCTACCAAATGATACAGATTAGAATAATATGAAATATTTGTTAGGAGGATAAACGTTTTAGGAACACCCCCCCCCCACACACTCCACCCACACCTTTCCTATATCCGCCCGCAATCTCCTAAATAATCTACGGAAATGTGTCTCCAATTCAGGAACCATTTATATCGCGGTCTGAAGTGATCTTCCGTTTTGTAAAGAATAGCATGTTAAATTTTCCATGCATGGATTGCAAGATAACTTCCAAGTCTGAAAAGATATAACGATTGAGGTTACTTTATATCACTGATAGTTAGGAGTGGGCATGTGAGAGGAGGGAGTGAGGGGAGGAAGAGAGGGGAGGGAGTTAAGGGGAGGAAGAGAGGGATGGGGACGGAGGGAGGTGTCTAATTTTCATTTTGGATTGAAACGTTTTGATATATCGACCAACCTATATTTGATATACTCACCCTTAATTGATACCACTGAATCTACGGTGGTCATCGGTTTTTAAGCTCTCTGCATTTTGTTCCCGGGCATATTGTACACATATTAATATTTTTACATTGTTCTTTCTTACAGCTGCGTCGTACGGTTTGTTGGCTGTCTTTATGGCATTTGTAGCCTCCCAGCTCGGCGATGTGCTACAGGTAAGAACATAATCATGATAATCATCATCATGACAGAAGACTTGATCAAATCAATATCCATATGAAAATTTAAAAAACAAATGAAAATATAAACTTGTTAACACCAGATTTATCCCAATTTATGAATACCGTGCAAATAAATAAAATCCAGACTTATCGAAGACATTTAGTTCTATCTTTTTTTAAAGTTTAATATCCATTTTATCATGTTTGATAGTATTTTGCTTCATGCTATAGTCTCTTCATTGAGGAGGGGGTGGGGTGAGGGGGAGGTGGGGAGGGGGGGGGGGGTTATCAGCTGCTTAGACGTTACTAGCTTTGGTACGAAGCATAGGACAGACATACCCAGGGTTGGATGACACCGTATCACTTCTACTTAGTAATATATATTCATCAAAGTCTCGGTCAGAGTCAGTTTCCTGGTGTTTCTAAATTTCTCCGAATTGTTACGAACGTAATTAAAGGTTAACTGTACATTTCATTCGTGCTTACATTGGCTCTTAGTGAATAGAATGTTAAATCGATTATGTTTATATGTTTCCGCGGTACGTTCGTGGTTGTTGGGTATTACTAGGCTATGGTTCCCATACCAAACAAGACCACCATATGTATAAGTACTTGTTACTTGTATATAGCTCATACATGTATATATTGACAACATAATAATGACATCTGGTATAGATATTTCGAGATAGTTCACACAGATGTCATCATGTCACGGCAGGATATTTGAAGAAGGCGTGACGGTAGATTGTTTAAAGAGTTACCGTTCTCTTGTCAGTTAATTTTCCAATAAGCATATGGTCTACGTTATAGGTGACTAAATCCCGAGTTCGCATTATATTATACACCACAGGAACTGCAAGGTTCCTCTGTGTCACTCAAATAATGATAATAATAATAAAATTAAAAGATAAACAGAACATAATTCGTTGCACTTTTTGTGTAATCCTCAAGTTTATTGTTAACAGATTTAATTATTTATTTTCATGAGAGGTCCATGGATTTGTAGAAAAATCATGCACGTCCACCCCAATAATATTCAGCCTGTTTAATCCACAGAGTGATAGGTGTGTGGTTTCTGTGATATCGTCATCATTAAGGTTCCTTTTTACGTGAATATGCATATCGACCGAAGAAATATCAAGAAACTCAAATTTGGGTTAACATATTCGCTTTGGAATTTTGAATTACGGAATTGTGCCTTGTTAATTTCTTTTTCATATTTATTTACATTTTACATTAATATTACATTTTATTTATAAAAAAAAATGTTACAATGATTGATTTCTTGTAAACATACAGTTCCCTCGAACTGTAGACCTAACCTTTAATTTACGACGGTTGTTCAATATTTTTATTTGCATCGAGTGCCCTCTTACATATGCTCAAGTTGATATTATTATTGCTTTCAGACCGCATTGAGTTTCTTTGGAATGGTAGGCGGACCTCTCCTGGGACTATTCAGTCTGGGAATTTTCTTTCCGTGCGCAAATGCAGTGGTAAGTTGTCTCTCGTTAAATATTCTTTTGCGTTGAAATGGTATGGAACGCCAAAAGTGTCAGCAATATACGATGATGATGTAAAACCGTACAATGGTGATGTTTATGATAACGATGGTGATGTAAAATATACAATGATGATGTTTAAGTTAACGATGATGTAAACACATACAATGATGATATCAATGTTGTCCTGCCACTTTATGTGATGAGCACGAGATGGTTAAACCTGGGTCATTCTCAGTTACTTAAAGGGTGTGAAGACTCGCGCAAAAAGAAACGTCTAATGCCGGTAATTTGACCTAGTTTCGAATTAGGTGTAACAGAAGTGTTAGACACTAGTCACACCACCATCGATCCCAGAAAATACATACACAGCTTGCTACCGTCGGTATTTAGACACTAGTGTGCAGTCAGTACATACAGCTGCGGTCAATACCCACAGCACTGTACAAACGATACAGCGATGGACATCTCAGGTCCAGCTAAAGATAACAATTAAGGTATCACGTTTCATTACTGTCTGCATTTTGTAGCGACACGAACAAAACGTAACTTGCAAGCAACAGAAAGTTAACTTTTTTTCAGATGGCCGCACGCGGTTTGGGGCGAGTCTTCAATGCCTTTAAAGGCAGTCTTCAATGCCTTTAAAGGCATTGAAGACTCGCCCCAAACCGCGTGCCGCGCTCTTATACCATGCATGCTTCACCACACAATCAAAGAGTCTAGAAGACTAGAATGGGGGTGTCTGGTGGACCAACCTGAAACCCTTTGTTGGTTAGACGCCATTACTTTTCTATCAAGATGAAAAGGGTGTGTGGATCTTTACCCTATATAGTGTTCTAAGAAAACTCCTCTGTTTGAAGTTTCAAAAGCCAGGGTACAGTCATTTTTAAAAGGCCACTTGTATACTTTTATTGGAGGACAAACATCAATTGATTGGTACTGAGATATTTACGCATCATGCATCAGTATTTTGGCACGGCGAGGCAAACTTGTTGTGAAACTAATTGGAAGCTGGGCAAAGAGATCTTATTGATAAGAACTATTTAGAGTCAGCCACCTTTACGGATATCAGAACGTTGATGAATAAAACAGCCGCCTCATCACACAATTGATGATGATGCTAGTTCAGCTTTATTTTATACCTGCATGTTGACATAAATTAATTTCGTTTTCCTTATCACTTTTACTCTCCCAAAATATGATATCGTTTATAGCAAAACCATAGCGGACATACGGGTGAGAACTTCCTTTGTGGCTGTACAATTTGGGGGTAAAATGTAAGGTTAATTTCTCAAAAAACAAGCAGTGGTAACGGAACGTCAAATTTCACGGAATAAAGTTTTGTTTAATGTTGTTCCCATTTTAGCCAAATCATAATTTAACAAAATTACATTTTGGCTAAAATGGCCCAGTGACGATATATAGCAACTATACTGGGCTGAATGTTGCATCATGTTGTTCCCCCTGCACCCATCAACAATGATCCATTCTCACCAGTTCTGCCTTTCCTCCATTCCATTGCAACTCCCCCCCCCCCGTCTCCCTCCCTCCACCATCCCCAAATGTACCTCAAATAACGGCTACACAATATTTCACACATATTTAACATGATCAAGTGGCTTCTTTGCACCAGTATATTTCTCAAGTTTTTGCTTCCCAAACTTATTCCAAGATATTGAAGATACAGTCCAATACGAGAAAAGAAAAAGTGCTTTGAGCAGTGCTATAGGGAAATGTAATATCTCTGAGAGCAAACTGCTTCTTAAATTTGACCACCATTTATAGGGACCATAATTTTCTATTCTATTTGCCAGCATATATATCTATAGCACGCGTACGCATTGAAATGATCGAGAAAGCCTTTTGCCTGTTCAAACTCCCACATATATACTCACACATCACTTAGGTTAATTGTTAAACTATTATCTATCACAACTCTCATAGAATTTGTGATTTAACAATTTATACAACACCTAATTATATTCCGGCCATTTGATTGGTCAATTGCTCGTCGATTGCATGCAAAATCCGCTCTATTCCACTCTATGATATAGAACCATGGGTTATACTTTTTGATAGTACTTTTTTCAATGGTAAGGAGAGCAAAGAAACCTGTCTGTTCAAAACAATCTGTTGCATGAGTGCATTTTACCCATCTATAATACAAATATCCAATTTTGAAGGTGTTGTATCAAACAAATAATGAATGGTTTCCATTCGTGCAATAGTGCAAATATTTCATGAGTTGAAAGATGTAATTTGTTCCATTCAAGTCGGCTGCACCTCGTTGAATGGAACAAATTACATCTTTCAACTCATGAAATATTTGCACTATTGCACTCATAACCATTAATTATGTGTATAATAGCTACTTTTGTATCTGATCTAATTTTCATAGACAGAATCCAAGTCAACATACATCTATGATGTTTACGTATACGCGCTATATAAGTACTATTTTATTATTATATTATTATTATTATTATAGATGATGATGTCAAAACATGAAATGATGTATAAAGGGTGTGAAGACTCGCGCAAAAAGAAACGTCTAATGCCGGTAATTTGACCTAGTTTCGAATGAGGTGTAACCGAAGTGTTAAACACCACCGTCGATCCCAGAAAATACACACACAGCTTGCTATACCGTCGGTAATTAGACACTAGTGTAAAGTCAGTACATGCAGCTACGGTCAATACCCACAGCACAGTATACAAACGATACAGCGATGGACATCTCAGGTCCAGCTAAAGATATCACGTTTAATTACTGTCTGCACTTTGTAGCGACACGAAGAAAAACGTCACTTGCAAGCAACAGAAAGTTAACTTTTCAGGTGGCCGCACGCGGTTTGGGGCGAGTCTTCAATGCCTTTAAAAGGATTGTCTGGTGGCCCAAAGAAGTTACCTTAAAAAATGATAAATAATTTTCTAAACATGTTGTCAAAGTATGAGAACGCTAATGTTGCGTTTGACAGAGAAACGATTTTTTAATCGTTAAGGATAGACATTTCAAATATGATTTGAACAGTACAGAACGTGACGCCAGCTATGCTATAGCAGATTGCGTCATAACCCACGCTTCGAACAGTACCTACAGTAATCACCACAAAACCGCGTTTGTATACAGATTAATTTCTTCCTTAATTTCCGGTGAAATTTCTTATAAATTAGATATGTTTTTAAAAACTCATTAAGCCGCCATGTATTGTGTAGATCGGTGATTTCGTGGTCTTTGTGTAACACAAGATAAGTTTTAACAGCAGACTCTTCATTGTTTATACATCGCGCTATCCAGCTCCAACGCGAAGAATGTTCGCATGTGTAGGCTACTCTAACGTTTACAATCGGACAGTTCTGCGAAGCCTAAGCTTCTCGGTACTACATTCTGCTCTGACATCGATTCCGCCAAGTTTCATCTTTCAGTGTTCCGAATGCTTTTCAAGTGCTTTTTACTGTAAATTTGATCCGTGAATTTTATTTCAGCGATTTCGAAGAACAGTTTATGAACTGTGGTTTGAGTGTGAGTGTACTATGTGCAACGCTATACAAGTACACCAACTGGGCATCGTAGGATATACGTTCGCGAGTATGTACGTTATATATTAGGCAATCACATGTGCTTACACGTGAGAGTTTATTTGCTGCAGAAATGGGAGTGCTAACTTCAAGTCGCCTGTTTTGCCTATTTGCAAGCACTACGTCAATCACCATATTGAAGCGTTCGAACAAACGGTACTTTTGGTGAGAATTTTTACATGGTTAGAAAGAGAAAAATAGTAACTACAAGGACAATGTATCAAAATCTTCCACCAGATAATTCCTTTAAGTATACTATGATGATTTAAAAGATACAATGATGATGTAAAAACATACAATGATGATTTAAAAACATACAATGATGATATTTAAGTACACTATGATGATTTAAAAACATACAATGATGATATTTAAGTACACTATGATGATTTAAAAACATACAATGATGATATTTAAGTACACTATGATGATTTAAAAACATACAATGATGATATTTAAGTATACGATTTTACATCACCATCGTATATTGTTGACCCTTTTGGCGTTCCATAGAAATGGTGATGGGAAACTATTGGGTTCAGAGGGCGTTATTATGTAGGTCCTAACAGAGCCGTAGATCTCTGTATACGGCGCTGCGTACTAATGTACGTATTTTTGAGTCCTGCTTCAAGTGTAACGCAAGGATCACGAGGAGTTCATGTTAGAAGCTAATAGTCTGGAAAATGCTGAGTACAGTTCTTATATTTGTCACTGAGTGAAAATAATTGCACAAAACCGTCTTCACCGTTCAAAAAGGGCCTATGTCAGAAAATGATAAAATGGTCAGAGATAGTCCTTGTTGCAATATGTTATATTTTCCCTTCAGATGCATGATAGACACGTTCAATAGTTAGTGCGTGAGATGTTATGCACATGGGTAGCATGTATGTTCGATCTAGAAATATTAATTTCCGGGCGCAAATGCAACGTATACGGCAAATTATGTCTTCTTAAAGATTTGAATTTGTCACAATTTGGTGATTTTAGGTCCGGTTTTTCTAGCAAAGACAAAGAAACATGAAAAGGTATTATTACTCTGTTACTTCAGTTTAATTTTCAATTATATTGAATCTTGACGATTTCAAAAAAAAAAAATAGATTGTTTGAACCTAACCAACAAAGTCGGCGTCATCCTCGACTTAGACCTTAAAGGAGCATTCTTTACATTTAATTGATGCTAATGGTGAAAAGTTTGAAAAGCGGAATTATAGCTGTAAGAACGTTAATTGCGACCAAACTAACCCTTTGAACGATCGCAAATTAATTGTGGTATGCTGCAGACCTTTAATAATCGCTGCTATCGGTCTATCTTCTTTCTTATACACCTTTAAAATTTGATAAAATGACCCTTTAAGCATATCATGGCCATCAAGTGAAGTGAATGGACTATATAGTTTTCACACCACAGACCGTTACATCAATTCCTCAGATTCAATACAAAACTCGATAGGAAAACATGAGAAAATTCATTGCCTCCAGAAGACATTTTTAAGATGTGCTACAAATCGTGTTGAACAGCATCTACAGGTGCTCTGTTGTTTACATCAAGTTAAAAAAGAAAGTGCTTTCATCGAGTAATTATAATATATAAAACAATGGATTAACATTAATAGTCACTCTTGTACTGAGGAGCTGACGTCATCATCCATTTAGCCTTAAAGGAGCATACCAGATATAATTAAGCATATTTTACGCGTGAATATCTTGAAAATCGGAATAGCTTTAGAAACATCACCAGCACTCATTTTCTTGTTGGACTATAAAAAATAAGACTAAAATCCTGGCCTAAAAATTCATCCCATTTTTCCTCCTCCTGTCCCCCCCCCCCTCCAACCCCACTCTCTCATCATTTTTAAAATCGACGGGTGAAGAACGCAGAAGGGGGAACGGATGGGAACTTGTTCACCAAAAGTTCCAACTATAGCTTATTAAAAATAACGGTGACCCTGCTCCTCTTTTGATTTACGTGATTATTCTTTCTTTATTTTTTAATATATATTTAGGGTGCAATTGTTGGACTATTGAGTGGTCTGATTGTTGCCTTTTGGATCAACATCGGATCCCAGTTTTATCCTCCACCACTTGACGATCCACCCTTGTACACGTATAATTGCGCAGTCCGATTTCCTGGTGCTATGTCGAATATGTCTGACTATTCTGTAGGATTTACTGAATATCCCATCAAAACAGGTTTTACAGAAATACCTGGGACTATCGGAGCACCTGATGACAGGTACGTGTCAATTGTATCCATTTACGGAGGCGTTTAAGTTTCACTTAAATGTCGAATTTTAATAAAAAAAAATAATATAAAGAAAAGGCAGTTCAAGTTAGAACCTATACTGTATAAACCTGTGATCACAATGGCTAAAATTGATAAAGTGAATGAATTAGGAAGTTACACAAAGTTTGTATTTTGAAGTATTATCATGATATGTTTTACCGCTATTTACCAAAATTATGGAACAAATATTTAACGTATGCGTGAGTTTAGGTAAATGCTTGGTGCGTTTTGATAACAGAGACTTAGTTTGCCGTCAATCTGATCAATTCATCGATGAAAGCACGTATTTGAAGTGTACAGCTTTATTAACAACTTATAACATAAATAGAGAGATCCTCTTTACCAATATCCACTAAGAGAATATAACGGAAAATGTGTGCTGTTTAGTATCGCGTGTTTAGCGCTTACATAGTGGGTGAAACATGCATGCGCACACCGTGGTCCCCTTTCCTGTCCCCACCTGAGCCTATCCCACCCCACCTCACCCCCAACCCCTCCTTAACTTTATAGTACGTACGTATGGGACCACGTGTTTATGAAATATTCATAGCCCTCATTCCACCCAACTACGAAAATCTTTTATAAGAAGTGTTTACAATAATACTTGCCTTTGATGACCCTCAAAGATATTAAAAAACATTTTCAAGTCAATGAGTTTAAAATTGGAGCCTCTAGGGCGTTGGCTACCATTGGTTCTCCAACATCAAAATTCCTTTCTGTTCACGTGAAAGATGCATGTTATCATTTTTGAAATAAGTTTTGTTAAGTATATAATCATTGACCATGTTGATAGATTTATTTATAATGAACAATTCCCCCCCCCCCCCCAAACAACTGAGAACTGTACCTTTAGTCCATTTAGAAGATTCGAGACCTGACTAAGCCCAAATATGACATCATCTAGCCATCTGTGATTCATGTGTTTTCCTTTATTTGTTTCATTCAGTTTCCTAAATAGATATGGGTTTATTACAATTTTTAATCTCAATTATATAGAAATTGTTAATACGACCTAATATTCGAATTGTTCCCATTAACAACACTGCTTATGTTAACCTTCCAACCAAACATGCAAAGGAAATGCAAAGGGACAGGAAAAGGTATGACCAACTATAAGTGGCACCATGATACCAGGCGCGTAGCCAAGGGGGGGGGAAGGGGGCAGCCGCCCCCCCCCTTGAGCATATGTTTTTTTAATTTAATGTTTTTATGATATCGCTAGTAATTTCAAAGAGAAAATGCTAAGATGCAACTTACAAGGCCTGGGAAGTGCCATTTCCAGCGATCTGGGAGGCATTTTCAGCCAAAATTTTCTTGTACGCTTCGCGCCAACTCATGGTGGCGGTACGCTTCGCGCCAACTCATGGTGGCGCTACGCTTAGATAGTTTGCATTGCCGAATCTACGGCTCTGATAGTTTGCCTACAATTTCGCCCCTCCCTTGGCAAATTCATGGCTACGCGCCTGCATGATATCACGCATTGTCATCCCCCCTCCCTCCTCCCTCCCCCCTTCCCCACCCCTCCAGGCTTTAAACAGCAATTAAACCCTACAATGTATCACCACAACGAAGGGAGATTTTTCTTAGGGTTTTGAAAAAAAAAGTTGTTCTTCGTAACCATCTCGATCATTCATGTGTAAAGACTGTACATCAACAATTGTGTTCGCTTCTCCTTTCTAAGATATTTTTTGTTTGTTTCTTCAACAGACCAGCTATAGCAACGCTATACGCTCTTTCTTATTCCTGGTATAGTCTTGCTTTTGGTTCTACCACTCTTATCGTGGGGTTGCTGGTCAGTTTATGCACAGGTAAATGAATATATGTCATATAAATGCTAAAAAAATGTTATCATAATCTATATTATTGCCAAGCTTACGAGGTTATGCGAGAAGTATACACACGTAAGATTAGTCAAGTCGAACTGGGGGTTAACTCTCCGTTGATTACATTCCGTATTGTGCGTCCGCTTCCAACCACAGACTTTCTACGTTCTGCCCTCTATTATTAAAATTGCAACGACACATACAAAAACAGGAATTGAAGACACAAACGAGATATTCAAAGCATGTATCAAATACAAAACAGATACATAAGATGCAAACGAGACATTCAAAGCATGTATCAAATATAACATATACCAAAGATACAAACGAGACATTAAAATCATGTATCAAATACAATATATACCAAAGATACAAACGAGACATTAAAATCATGTATCAAATACAGCAGATACCAAAGATACAAACGAGATATTCATAGCATGTATCAAATAAGAAACAGGTAAATGGAGCAGTCTAATGCCATGACACTTCTTCTATAAATCATAGCATATGCGGATACACTCTTAATGGTATAGGAATAATATAGTTGTGGATATACATACACTACATAGAATAATATACACGATAGTTTGTAACATTTCCCGCTTCTCCGTGTCACTTGTTTCGCCAGCCACTTTTATTTTTACCAGGCTCCTTATCGTTTTGTCTATTTAAGCAGTTAGACAGCATTGCGTGTGTCATAGTCAGCATTACATGCGTCATAGTCAGCATTAAGTGTGACAAGGTCAGCATTACATGTTTCATAGCCAGTGTTACATGTATCATAGTCAGCATTACATGTGTCGTAGTCAGCATTACATGTGTCGTAGTCAGTATTACATGTGTCGTATTTAAAATTACACATGTCATAGTCAGTATAACAAATGTCGTAGTCAGCGTTAAATTTAGTCAGCATTACATGTTTCATTGTAAGCATTACATGTGACATAGTCAGCATAACATCTCTCATAGTCAGCATTACATGTGACATAGTCAGCATTACTTGTGTCATAGTCAGCATTACTTGTGTCATAGTCAGTATTACATATATCATAGTCAGCGTTACATGTTTCATAGTCAGTATTACATGTTTCATAGTCAGTATTACATGTTTCATAGTCAGTATTACATGTTTCATAGTCAGTATTACATGTTTCATAGTCAGCATTACATATGTCATGGTCAGCATTACGTAGCCTATAGAATAGTCAGTATTACATGTTTCATAGTCAGCATTACATATGTCATAGTCAGCATTACGTAGCCTATATCATAGTCAGCATTACATGTGTCATAGTCAGTATAACATGTTTCCTAGTCAGCATTACATATGTCATAGTCAACATTACGTAGCCTATAGAATAGTCAGTATTACATGTTTCATAGTCAGCATTACATATGTCATAGTCAGCATTACGTAGCCTATATCATAGTCAGCATTACATGTTTCATAGTCAGCATTACATATGTCATAGTCAGCATTACGTAGCCTATATCATAGTCAGCATTACATGTGTCATAGTCAATATACCATGTTTCATAGTCAGCATTACATATGTCATAGTCAGCATTACGTAGCCTATATCATAGTCAGCATTACATGTTTCATAGGCAGCATTACATATGTCATAGTCAGCATTATGTAGCCTATATCATAGTCAGCATTACATGTGTCATAGCCAGTATTACATGTTTCATAGTCAGCATTACATATGTCATAGTCAGCATTACGTAGCCTATATCGTTGTCAGCTTTACATGTGTCATAGTCAGTATTACATGTTTCATAGTCAGTATTACATGTTTCATAGTCAGTATTACATGTTTCATAGTCAGTATTACATGTTTCATAGTCAGTATTACATGTTTCATAGTCAGCATTACATATGTCATGGTCAGCATTATGTAGCTTATATCATAGTCAGCATTACATGTGTCATAGTCAGTATAACATGTTTCATAGTCAGCATTACATATGTCATAGTCAACATTACGTAGCCTATAGAATAGTCAGTATTACATGTTTCATAGTCAGCATTACATATGTCATAGTCAGCATTACGTAGCCTATATCATAGTCAGCATTACATGTTTCATAGTCAGCATTACATTTGTCATAGTCAGCATTACGTAGCCTATATCATAGTCAGCATTACATGTGTCATAGTCAATATACCATGTTTCATAGTCAGCATTACATATGTCATAGTCAGCATTACGTAGCCTATATCATAGTCAGCATTACATGTTTCATAGGCAGCATTACATATGTCATAGTCAGCATTATGTAGCCTATATCATAGTCAGCATTACATGTGTCATAGCCAGTATTACATGTTTCATAGTCAGCATTACATATGTCATAGTCAGCATTACGTAGCCTATATCGTTGTCAGCTTTACATGTGTCATAGTCAGTATTACATGTTTCATAGTCAGTATTACATGTTTCATAGTCAGTATTACATGTTTCATAGTCAGTATTACATGTTTTCATAGTCTGGATTACATATGTCATAGTCAGCATTACGTAGCCTATATCATAGTCAGCATTACATGTTTCATAGTCAGCATTACATATGTCATAGTCAGCATTACATGTTTCATAGTCAGCATTACATGTTTCATAGTCAGCATTACATGTTTCATAGTCAGCATTACATGTTTCATAGTCAACATTACATGTTTCATAGTCAGCATTACATATGTCATAGTCAGCATTACATGTTTCATAGTCAGTATTACATGTTTCATAGTCAGTATTACATGTTTCATAGTCAGCATTACATGTTTCATAGTCAGCATTACATATGTCATAGTCAGCATTACATGTTTCATAGTCAGTATTACATGTTTCATAGTCAATATTACATGTTTCATAGTGAGCATTACATGTGTTATAGTCAGATCGTTCTTTGTCTGTACATGATGCTAGGTCTTCAGCTCTTCCAAGAAGAAGTTGCTATAAATGATTTATAAATGAACAAAAAAGCACACATTAAAAGAAAGGAAAAAAACAAACAAACAAACAATCATGAAAACATTCATGAGGTGTAGTTGCTGGCTTTTTGGGATGTTACATTCATGGGTGTTTCATGTTCGACGTGTTACACATTTAATGACCTTGAAGGAACGTAAAAGTAAATATGTTTTTTCCCTAGGTCGAACGAGGAGCTCAACAGTGGACCCGAAGCTCATGTGCCCTATTTTTGACGTCATGGCCTGCTGCCTGCCAGAGAGATTTCGAAGAAAGTTGAGATGCGGTATCAGATACGAGGAAGAGAAGGTACGTATTCTCGGTAAACGTATATTATACACGGCATGATCATCAGTTTATGTATCTAATTATGCTAGAAAATATAAAACTGGTCCGTAACATCAAACTTTTACTCCTCATATATCGCCCCAATAACAAGGGGAATTCTACCCGCACGTATACCAAGGAAAATTCCATTCGTTCTTGTTCTTATAACAAGGGGAATTCTGCTTGTTCTCGTACCCATGCTGTTGTACACGTAATATCAGACTGATTTATTATTCTTTCCTGATAGGAGGGTGAACCAGAGTTGACGAACGTGAACTATATTGGAGTTAGCGACCAAGCTGACAAGACTACAGAAGAACCAGTTTGATTCTACTGATATGAAGATAAAAGACGGTGGTGTGTTGACCCTATTGGTTGCATCTTACTTACGTGCGGACGGTACTGCTACTACATGCTGAAAGAATCGGCAATGTATGCTTGAATAAAACATCAACAACAAAAAAAGAGGCAAAACAGATGTCATAACTGAACCGCGCCCTCTATTTTGAAGACAAAACTACGTCCTTCAACCTCCAATCAGGCGCGTAGCCAAGGGGGGGGGGGGCGAAGGGGCGACCGCTCCCCCCCCTTGAGCATATGTTTTGTATTTTGTTATGATATCGCTAGTAATTTCAAAATAAAAATGCTTAGATGCAACTTACAAGGCATGGAAAGTGCCATTTCCAGCGATCTGGGAGGCATTTTCGGCCAAAATTGTATTGTACGCTGCGCGCCAATATTTGGTGGCGCTACGCTTAAATAGTTTCCCTAAAGACTTCGCCCCTCCCTTGGCAAATTCCTCGCTACGCCCCTGCCTCCAATCTTTTGATACGGATGGTCTACCGCCCTTAAGTGGGGCAATGAGAGGTCATTTGAATGTTTGTTATCTAAGAACTTAGAAATCAGCCGATTCACACAGAGATTGCAGTAACTACTCTAACGTTGTACCACAGTTAATACTGGATCGTGCTGACAAATCTGATAAATCCAACAAATCCCAAACAACTGGATTTGTTGGAATTACACATATCCTCAGTTCTTACTGTTATCCTTATAGCACATGCTACCGAATTATAGCACGATCCAGTTTTTACTGTGGTACAAAACTGTAAGATTTACAGTAGTAAATGTGTATCGGGTGTAGAAATTTATCCTTCGATTGAAAAGTTAGGCAAACCACGTTGTGCCATGATTTCGCGGTCTTGTAGTAAAAATAGTATACCGGACTCTTAGTTCATAGAGAAATAATCATCTTCTGCATTAATTTACATACAGACTACCGATTATATATAATCTATTTGATTATATATCAAATAGACGTGAAACACTGATTCGTGTGAAATACTGATTAATTTCCAGTTACGTGAAATAACGATTCAATTGTTTACACTGATTTAATTTATATGTGAAATAATGATCAATTGACAAATGAAAAACGTTTAATTAATAAGTGAAATTCTAAGTCTTTGTCAAATTTGAAAAAATGATTTAATTTACACATCAAATACTGGTTAAGTTGCTTGCGAAAACCGGGTAAACTCTGCCGTACCGTACGTAAAATCTGTATAGCTACGAATGAATTAATAACGGGAAAACTGCGGGCTGCAGTCCGTTAGATACCCACCGCCATTCATGTTTGAAAAATTTGCCGCATGTTGTAAGCGTAATAATCATAAATATTTTATGGTCTCATGATTATTTAGTGTTAGCATCTTTCCTTCTTTTTAGCCTTGTATCATTCCTTGGATTTTAACGAGTTCATTTTACTTTTATAACAGCAGTTTGTAATAACTATAACGTATATGCATTGTATACCTGTATGCTTTTATCTCCTCTTATGTATAGTTTTTTTTTTATCTTATTTTCATTTTAATAACTTTTATCTACTGACTTACTACTAGACTATCACGTGTTATTCATTCGGTTTTTGACCTTAACCTCGATTCCTTATATTTCTTGAGTTGTAAAGTGACGATGATATCGTGACGAAAAATTGTCAAATTCAGTGTCCAGTTGCTGAGTCATCTCACGGAGCTGAAGGGTAACCCTTGAGTTTACAAAATGACAATAAAGATCAATATATGTTGACTTGTCGAGTTACACTAACAAGACATTTCGACCAAAAGGTACGATATCAACTTGTCAAGTTTTGTCGCGGTATACTGACATGGTATAGGTCTACAATTCGTTCATCCCATCAGAACCACCGTAACAACGATAAATAAAGCCAAGTTGTACCGTTTAGTCAATAACAACATTAGTTTAAAAGGTTGATGAGAGAATTGATATGTTAGCACATTCCTGTACAGCAATTGTCCACGGCATGAAAATTGCATCTATTTATGCGACTTCACCCATATCGGATTTTTTTTATTTTTAATTTTTTTATTTGTTTGGTTGCATGGGTTGTTGGAAACTTTTGAGCATAAGAATAATGTGTTGTTCAGTCCTTCGTATGGAATTAATTTACGTCACAAATGAGTGTTACGTGTAAGTCACGTGTTTGATGTTGCGTTACTGAAGCAGCCTCTTGTGTCTGGATGGGAATTTGTCCAAACTATCCGAGTGATTCACAAAACAAGATGTACGATTTATGAACTATTTGTTATCTACTTTCTGTATTTCAAATCATATTAGCTTCATGTTTTAACACAAAGAAGGAAATTCTTTATTTGATGATGATATACATCCTGACATAAATGGGAAAATCGGAACAATAGGCTATGTTATTCTCAACAATATCCGTGCAATTATTTGATTTCAGGGTCATCACACGATACGTCAGTTCTGATTCCAAGTATAACCTTGATCAAATTTGCTGAAATGTGTTCTTAAAGGATTGTCTGTTGGCGGAAGTTTGTTGCTTAGCAAAATTGCTGAAATTGTTCTGAATCTTTAGACGAAAACCACATCTTCTTAGCATATTTTATCGCGAAGATATGTTTTTTTTTTCTTCCTTCAAAACTTGTAAATATTTTGTAAATGTTTCTGGAAGAAACAGAATGGATGATATTTCATCAGGGCACTTCAGCTAAAAATGTATCTACTACATGTCTTTATAATTTGCTAATCTTTTACCCAGAGAGAAAAGTGATATTTCTAAAGAAAAACAAACAAAAATATGGCCGTTTCGGTAGAATGCTAAAAGATGTTGACTTCTTGATCGTGAGTAAGTTGTGCTTTCGACAGTATATCTATAAATATCGATATTTTTCAGCTTAATATATGCATGCTCAATAAAGGAAACACCCATTTAAATTCGATAACTTTTAACGTATCCATCCCTTCCCTCTCAAAAAATGTTGTTTCTTTTTTATTTTTCATAACTTTTAAAGTAGAGTATAGTTAAAAAATAACATCTTCTTATAAATAATTGGTCTTTATTTGTGTTGGTGACTTTATAATGTATATCTTCAAACTATTGTATCCGTCATAATATCTGCATTTAATAAAGTTTGTAGTTCCGGAGTTCAGCTCTTCGTCTTTCATTTCTCACATAAGAGGTTTATAGATTTTATTATATACATAATATTTGCGAATTTAAAGTATTACATA
>JAIPMN010013044.1:0-14475 GCA_020650975.1 Apostichopus californicus | reverse complement strand
TACACCCTCTAAACGTTGTATGAATTTGGGGGCGAAAAGATTTTGCGTTTTCCCGTGGGGGGCGAAAACTTTGTCAACCTCTCAGTGTTGTTGGACTTAGGTTTTTTTGAAAATCGTTTTACGTGCTAAGTCAATGGGTGTAAAATTGGCAAAGTTGACATGCTTGACGAGCCCCTTGCCCCCATTAAACAAGGGAATTAGCCCAATGAAGGGGTTGTGATAAAATTCGTATGTACCCTCTTTATGTTGTATGAATTTGGGGGCGAAAAGATTTTGCGTTTTCCCGTGGGGGGCGAAAACTTTGTCAACCTCTCAGTGTTGTTGGACTTAGGTTTTTTTTGAAAATCGTTTTACGTGCTAAGTCAATGGGTGTAAAATTGGCAAAGTTGACATGCTTGACGAGCCCCTTGCCCCCATTAAACAAGGTAATTAGCCCAATGAAGGGGGTTGTGATAAATTTCGTATGTACCCTCTTTATGTTGTATGAATTTGGGGGCGAAAAGATGTTGCGTTTTTTCGTGGGGGGCGAAAACTTTGTCAACCTCTCAGTGTTGTTGGACTTAGTCGTTTTTCCAGGGATTTAGCCATCGAAAGCGCTATAGCCCCCTCTCGGCTGGTGAGCATTATATAGTGTACTTCACTGTATATGAAGAACTGAGAGAGGTACCAAAAGCACTGAACAATCCTATCTCTAAGCGCAAAACACGAAATGTAGACTCAGAATAAAAATACTTGCTAATGCTGGACTGGTACTGCTAGAGCTGATATACAATGGAGTGCATCAGAAAAGCAACTGTTTCACGTTCAATTTACTCTATTTTTGCTGTTCTTATTTGTGGTAGGAATTGGAATTAATCCATTAAATACTGTCCAAATTTTTCATAACGTTAGTGCTATTTAATTTTAAGCCAAGCCTAACGTTACATCGACCGAGCCAACAGTAATACTAGTACTAGTAGTAGTAGTAGCTTATATGCCTGATGTATTATTATTGTTGAGTTAGTGTGTACCGTGTTACACTACCACTACTAGCCTTTAGGCTACAGTGGCGTAACCGCAGATTGGTTGTGTAAGAAACTAAAATTTGCACCATTGGTTCGGATAGAATAAAAATATGACATGTCTATGAAATGAAAGTCTCATGAGTAAAAGACAAAGACAGCTTTTGATAATACAAATTCTGAGAACACGATGACTGCTATCGTTCAGGCAGCTTATGCATGTGTGTAGCCTAACTGTTGTTAGGACTAGCCTCAGCCTACCCTATAACTTAGTGTCGGTGTTACTGTAACTTGTAAGGTTGATCAGGTGACATTACTAAGAAAAGGTTACTTCAAAGCCTAGGACCCAATGCACACAATGTACATTTAAATGTGATGTCTGTTTGTAAATATTTCGTCATTTTTCTATGATCTTATTAGATCATAGAAAGGGCATGGGCTGCTGGATTTAGTGAGTCTTAATGAAGGGGTGTGTCTTACACTACTGGTATTAGATGATTTTTACCTACCTTTGTGTGACATACTGATGCATCAATTCTTCAGTAGGAAGAATGAAAGGCTTTTCTAAATGACACGCGTGCTAGAATCTCCCATTTGAACTTATTGTAGCATGGTGGGCTCATATATAATTGATGCACTTCAGAATTTGATCAATGAAGTTTATCAAGGAAAAATCCAAATCACTCAACTGTATGCGTTTTTCATATGTGTAGTTCCTCATAAATGTAATGATCTCAAAATATTTATCGTTCTGTGCCTACGCAATGTATAATTGAGCAGAATTCAACCACAAAATGTCTGCAACTGGTGTCAAGTTCTTTCGTACCCCAAAATTGACACATTGGTCCATAAGCTTACTGTAACTTAGTGTAAGTATACATCCATCGCTGTTTCCTATGCTCCGAGCCTCTAAGCTCAGACAGCACAGGTCCCAGAGAGTAGTGGTATCATGTTGAGGTAATATTGGTTCTTTTTAGGGAGGAAGATTTCCAAATGCCAAAAATATGTGCAAACTGGGGGGGGGGGGGGTTGGGGTGTTAAATGTTTAAAAAAACACAATTTGATCAGCACATAGCTGAATTCGATTCAAATTTATAAAATAGGTAACTCTGCTAAAAGTTTAGGTTGCCTGCTGTATAATTGCTAGTAATATTTGAAGGTGCGTCAATTACGAAGACCTGTGAGTCAATTATGAAGCCTTTACTATACATCTTAGAACAATGAAGAAAGAACAATGAAGACAAGCTCTAGAAAAAAAGGCAAATTCTGTATATATTTAAACTTTCCTTTGTTTTCAATGCCATGGATTTAGTAATAACAACCACTACTATCATTTACTCATGAAAACCACAATTTTGTGCCAATGAATGGAGTAAAAAGTATGAAACAGTAATAAACTGATCATTGAGGTCATCAATTTTAGCTTTAAAGCTAAATTGTTGATTTTAATATAAATTGTGATTTTTTAGGCCATAGCTTAAACTTGGAATCAGTGTTTATTTGGGACCTGCATAAACTGCCATGAATGAATCACACATTTACCGTTAATGCCTGATCAAGTCGTTAATATGACTGACTTCCATTGAAATTATAATAAAACCAAGATTACAGCATAAGTTTTCAAATCTTTCAAACTCATTAGCTCCACTGTTTAGTAATCAATGAATATTCAAAACTATTCTCATTGAGAGATTTTTTTTTAGCAAAGTTCTTAAATCATTGTCTGCGAATCATTTGGAAACTGTCAAAAACCTCCAGGTGTAGGTATTTCATGAACCTTTGAACATTTTTTTAAGGGCATTTGTGTACAATATCAGTATTTGTTGTATATATTTTAACATGCACTTCACCTTTCTTTCTTTCCTTAAGCAACATCTTTCATCTATTCAGTCCATGGGAATCCGAGCAGTATCAGAGATGCCTTCACACAAGATGGTAATTGTAAGTTTTCATATGAATCCACAGAGTGGTTAGTTTTCAATGAAACCACGGCTCAGGTTTCAACTCTCTTCCACAGGTGATATCATCATCACCATAAAGCATCCCTAGAAATTCCGAGTGGAAATATTTCCTATGCTTAATACTGAACAGTTTTCAGCCTGTTACCTTAAAGAGCGAAAAAATGGATTATCCAGATATAGACCTAAGGACGGGATGTTGTATTTCTCATAAACAAACCCATTTCCTGGCCTGTATTTGTTCATCTACTATCTGAAATGTCTGCTTATATTTTATTCCTTTATTTTTATTTGATTACTAAACAATTTATTTTGCTTAAAGTACTATCAAATTGATAAAATCGTTTTTAAAAAAAAAGTGTTTTTTTTGTTGTTTGCAGTAATTTCGTGCCCGGAGAATTGGGATTTGTTCATCCAAGATAAGATTTGCCTGAGCAGACCCAGTGAGGCAGAGGTCCAAACCCACGACGTGGCTCAGAAGATATGTCGGAGGCAGGGCGGTTACCTAGCCACGGCCACCGATCCTCAGATTGAGTTCATCTCCCAGAACTACGCCGTCAACCCCAACCAGAACCGAAGCGAGATGAATTTTTGGATGAACTACGTGATGATCCACAACAATAGGAATTCTTCGACTTGGAACGTCGCTCAAGAACCTGTCGATGAGCAACAGCCCGAGCAGCTTCCCTCTGGTCTCCTACCCACGTCTGTCCCCAAGAACCTGAGCGACAGTTCCGTCATCTGTCTGCAGCTTCTCTTCAAGTACAACCGCAACAAAGTGGACAGGGAATGGAAACCCTCCAATTGTAACCAGAGGGTTCCGTATATGTGCGAAAAACGTGAGTCTCTGGCAGAGAGGAAAGAGCCTCTGGTATTCTTTCCGTTGTGCCGTTCTCTTGTGATTCGGTCATTTGGGGGAGGGGGCAGAGGATCCAGGCAAGCGAGTGGAAAATGTCCCAATCCTTTTCCGACATTTTTGTCTGGTTTAAAGTTCTTGTAAAATGCCGATAGGAGCAGAATCCTGATAGTTATGATTATATTTTTGTTCAGAGATTTCATCCAAATCTTTCTTTACAATGTAATACACCAAAGTCTGTGTGACATAATCCTTATCGAGGCTGCATATTAATTTATCGTCAGATTAGGTATGTTCTGTTGTTTTTAAAACTAGGAATAAAGGAACAGTCGTTAGCACTGCATAAAGATTGATGCAGCATCACAAAACAAAGTGTTAATTTCTTCACCGAGTAAAACATCTGTTTGCTCAATTCAAACCGATTATTTGTTGCCCTGAAATGGTTGCTTACCCATTTCTCCATCAGTGTCACAATCACTCCTGTGCCCAGAATTTGAAGTTTGTCTGTACCTCCGCACTAGTATTCTGTATCCAGTCTATATCCAGGGATGCCAGAATTCCTGCAATAGCCGGAATTCCGGCATTTTCCCGACTGTGAAATTTGGTTCCGACTCCACACGATCTTTCTGTCCCAGTTGAAACAGTCATGAGCTTTTTCCGCGAATTTCTAACTATTATCCTAACACACTGTTGCATACGCAAATTGTAGCCTATACCGCAATTTTTTCTCTGGATTTTCATAAAGTCCCAATATTAGCTTAGATAGTCTTTGGGACATCCAAGTCCCCACAACTTTCAGGCCCCTTGGGGCAAACCCAGCTGGCATCCCTGTATATCGTGACATGCTTCCCTCTTTGTCTTCTCATTCCCCCCAGCCGCCAGCGGGCATTGCATCGACCGATTGGGCAACATGGTAGCAGAAGGGGAGCAGTTTTCTCCCCGCAGTCGGGACGATCCGTGCATCCGTTGCCACTGCTATCAGGGGACGGCCAGCATCTGCAGCAGTGCTAGTTGCGGCAAGCCGATCTGCGACGTCTACATACCGGACGCCAACGAGTGTTGCAAATACGACTGCGTGGATAGCAACGGAAATATCTACATTCCTAAGAAAGATGGGGATGAACTACCTCCAGGTAGGTACAACTTTTGCTCTCTTCCTTTAGAGCCATAGAGTGGGTGGTAGTAAGGGGGGGGGGGAGGGGCAGTGGAGAGAGTGCTCACGTAGTCAACAGAGGAAACGTATTAATCTTGTAGTTAGAAATTTATTGTAGAAAAGAGAGAAAATTGATTCTTTCATGTAATAGTATTTCACTTTGATTTCATCCTTTTTCTCAGTTTACTTGGGTGATAGCATGCGCTGGGTGTTAACGATGATTACATCCTTTCTGCTTCTCGGAATGATGCT
Source organism: Apostichopus californicus (assembly GCA_020650975.1). Taxonomy (NCBI): domain Eukaryota; kingdom Metazoa; phylum Echinodermata; class Holothuroidea; order Aspidochirotida; family Stichopodidae; genus Apostichopus; species Apostichopus californicus. The sequence continues at coordinate 9,255 of JAIPMN010013044.1, read as the reverse complement.
GTTCATGGTTTATCGCATGAGGCAAAAGAGACTGGCTTACCTTCGTTACCGTAAGTCATTAACAACATGATTTCAAAATGTCACATTTCGGTACTACCCAAAATAAGTACAAAATATATATATATATATTTTTTTGGCTTTTTTTTTGATATAGCGCTTTATACCAGCGATAGGTCTCAAAGCGTTTTACAGACGTTATGTTACCCCTGGTCAATGATAACCTGTCCCAGAGACAATCCATCCAGTCGGCAGCAGTTATATACTGAGCTCAATGAAAAGTTACCCCACAGGTACCCATTTAACCCCTGGGTGGAGAGAGGCAAGTGAGATAAAGCATCTTGCCCAAGGACACAATGTAATGAACTAGGCAGGAATCGAACCAGCAATCCTTGGATCACGAGTCCGACCCTTAGCCAATTGGCCACCACGCTCTCAATGGAATAGGGTCGATGTCGTTCATGGTTTTATGACATATCATGTTTTGAGTAGGCGCAGGTTAGATTGGTAAGCAGATGTGATCATTGGTTTGAAAGTCAAGTTTTTATTGTATGAATGAAGTTTCTTCTGTATCGTCTGCCTACATCCTCTAACCGTCTTACTTACTCATTCGAATCAGGCGTGAGGCAGCTTCAAGAATCACAGATGGACTTTGAGCCCGGCTCTGGGCCTCCGGTACCTTCTGTTGACGATCTGGATGGCGGCTTCTTTAGGGAACCCCCTCCTCCTTATTCGTAAGTAAACAAAGACGATTGCAGAACTGTTTCTGGAGTTGATGTCATTCCTCGAAAACATTGTTCGATGAAATTATTTGGCGCTCAAACTTTCCAGATTGCCAGAGAACCAATTTTGTATGACAATCCAGTTGTTGCTAGCTTAGCTATTATACTTAGCATATGTGACATAGCCAAGGTGCCGCACGTGACCTGAATATATATTTCTTGAAACGGTGGGGGGGGGTTGGGGTGGGGGGTGGAGGGTTCCCGACTTCACCACAAATGAAATAACCCTCCCTCATGCCCTGTTACATTACAATTTTCAATTGACAAATAAATGCTGATAAAGAGTCACAATTTTGGACTAAAGGGTTATACATCATCCTGTGTGCTTCCACAACTTTGTCGACTCTGAGGCAAACGTATCAAATGTGGACAACTTTCTGAAGTAACTTACCCTGCATGGCAGGAGTTGCGTCGTCTGTCGGGTTGTCCGGTTGTGTGAGTTAATAGTGTGAAGTAGGAGATAAAAACCCTTAGTTCCCCTTTTAGTTTGCTGTTGAGATTCAAAGGTTGACAGTAAAAAATGGATGTAGTCAATAAAAGTTATAGCTTAAACGAGACAGATATCCATAATGCATGTTGAAGTTTTCAGCAATACCGAATGCTGCCTCTATTCACATTAACAACTCTGCTTACGCTCACCTTGGAGATACCTAAAGAAATTGCACAAAAGGGAATACTGTCAGGAGATTTCACTTCCAAAGTGACAAACCCTCCAACAGAACAGGGAAAATGTTTTTCTTAGAGAGTCATGCAGATACAAGTTTTCGTCAGATGCATCTTCATCATGTAAGGCAGAGATGATGCTACGATTTGCTTGCCCCCTCCCCCCTCCCCCCCTCCCCCCCCCATTTTAAGCTCTACCATTGTTTCGGTACATTATAACATTTTGTCCATATTCCATCAGCCATATTTCTGAGTACTCCACTGCATGCAAATTAAAGTTTAAATAAATTTTCCCAAAAGTTTAATGCTGGAAATTTTTCAACTTTCCTCTTTCTTGCATATTTTTGTTTTGTTTTTAAAGGTTTTTCAACGACGATCCCCTTCACAAGGACTCTCCGCCCCCCTACCAGCATCATTGCAACAACCAATCACGCAGACTGATGTTGGATCGGTCGAGTCGTCGGAGCGATGAGGTTTCTCTGCTTCGTCATTCCGCTACCGGTTCCCTGCCTGCTTCACCGGCTTCTGATCAAGGTGAGAGAGACGGGTAGTATCACGGTTGGATTAGACGTGAGTCGTTATTATCCTGCGGGAAAACTGACTCATGAGACTAATGTATATATAGTCCTGCCTGAGTTAGTCCATAACTTATATATATAATTTATATCCATACTGGTACACTCGTGCCAATCAATGTGATTATCTATCTGTTGAGAAAACAGACCGGAAACTGAATTATGATACTAATGTATATATAGTCCTGCCTGAGTTAGTCCATAATATATATCCATAGTATATATCCATAGTATATATCCATACTGGTACACTCGTGCCAATCAATGTGATTATCTATCTGTTGAGAAAACAGACCGGAAACTGAATTATGATACTAATGTATATATAGTCCTGCCTGAGTTAGTCCATAATATATATCCATAGTATATATCCATAGTATATATCCATACTGGTACATTCGTACCAATCAGATGTGATTGTCTTGCTCTGATTAGAACACTGACTAATGATACTAATGTGTATATAGTCCTGCCTGAGTTAGTCCATAATATATATCCATTGTATATATCCATACCAGTGCATTCGTACAAATCAGATGTGATTATCTTGCTGTTTAGAAAACAGACCGGAAACTGACTAATGATACTAATGTACCTGCCTGAGTTAGTCCATAATATATATCCTTAATATATATCCATATTAGTACAAATCAGATGCGATTATCTTGTTCAGATAGAACACTGACTAATGAAACTAATGTATAGTCCTATCTGAGTTAGTCCATAATTTATATATATCCATATTAGTACATTAGTACCAATCAGATGTGATTATCTTGCTCTTATTAGAAAACAGACCGGAAACTGACTAATGAGATTAATATGTATAGTCCTGGGGGATTTATTGTACAATTAGTTTTAGAAAAGGTCAAGAAAGTGTTCTCCAAGACCAAATTTGAGCCGTGACCTCTGCCAACAAAATATGTGTTTGTCTGATCAGACAAGTTGGTGGAGAACCCTGTGCACCCTTTATTTGCTGGCCTTGGAAAAGGATGTGGGTATAGGGGGAGTGGGTTGGGGGGGGTTGGGAGTGGATATGTTGCTTGTCAGTATCTTGTATAAAGTGTAACCTGGAATCACATTTCCATTTGATTCGATTTGAACCACGCCCTTACGATATCAAACCCCATCTCTTGCAGCCTCTGCATCGGTGTTCATAACTCCCACGGAGACTCCGACAAATGCTTCTCCAGACGATAACCTACCCCTGACAGCTGCTCACGCTTCCTGTGTATCTGCTGCCACCACTCCCGTCGAATCCGCCACGAGTACACCGCTCAACCCAAACACCAGCATGACTTCCTTCCTCGGTGACCCGATGACCTCCCCGGGGAGAAATACGGCAGTATAGTGAAACAGAGAGACATTCAGCCGCTTATCGAGCCGGCTAGGGAGTTCCCTGGTGTCAGGTCCGGGCATACTCGGAGTACTACAGTATCGTTCAAGCTTTGCCCTCAGCTAATGATGGAGTACTCTCTGGGAGTACTCCCAGAGTGTATGTACCATAGCTCTGTTTACTTAAAGCCCATAGTTACCTCATTTACAATAGCTCTCAACAAGGGACTTATTTCGGTGAGGGTTAACCCTGATAAAGAAGAAGTACCCAGAACAGATACTACCACAACTGTAGCATTTTGTTTTCACGCTTTTGAACATCCTGCGAAGCGTGGGAGTACTCTATCGGTACTCAGATATTGTATCATGGATCTATGGAGCATCTTCAACAGAATAATCTAACAATGTAGTAGTGTTACGCAAAACTTCAGTTGCCCACACAGAGTAGTGACCCATGAGAATTCACAGCAGAGAGTGCCGTTGGTTTTGTGGAGATATCCCTAACATTCTGGCTTTGCTCAAGCTAACAGACAGCTTGCCGGTACTGACGGACATCATAATACATCGCCCGTCCACGGAGTCTAAGCCACAGTCATGATAGGCACACTAAAACTGGTTACATGTCTTGTAAGCAAACTCTGATAGAACTCGCAGATGGCTGTTTAGTAACCCCAGTGTACTCAGAAAGAGTACTCAGAAAGAGTACTCAGAAGAATGTGGGCCTTTTTCTCTTTCTTTTTCAATAAGCCCATCACGATCCCCTCCCCCCATTTGAGCATAATTAACCTCGCTACAAAACGTTTTCAAAACTGTTTGCCGGGAGGTTCTATGATCGAGATTGAATGTTCCGTGAGATGGTCAAATGTCAAGGGGGAAGTTCAAAAAGGCTGTCATTTATTCTGACCAATTTTTGAGCACATTCTGGCAAATTTCGGTGAAGGGTGTATGACCATAAATCCCCCCCCCCCCACCCACTGTGACAAGAACAAGCAGGCGATAGGATTAACCAACAAAGTTGAATGCAGGCTAGCTAGCTACATGGTTAACCTGTGTGTTACGTACTGGATAGCTGCAGGATTATTGCATGGTAAACTGTAGAGTAAATTAAATATGGAAACAGGCTGCTTGGAAAGCTAACTAGCAGTTTAGTGACAGTTTCCCTTAGGTTCTTGTAGGTATGTGAAATTGGTCACAATTATAGTTAGAATTTTTTGTTTTTTTCCCCCAGCAAGGCTGTTATCAATTTAATTGCACATATAATTCTGTACAATTGAAATTGACTGTGATGATCAATTTCATGTCTATAAATAGCTCATTTGTGTATGTTGTCATGTGTTAATATACTACAATATATAACCTCTGTAAAATATAAAGTCAAAAATGTGAATAAAATAGTGGAACTAACAAGTAATAAAATGTATAAGAAATAGAGCAGGTAGGGGGGGGGGGTGGGGGGAAGTGGCCTGGCAAATTATAAAGAAGACTCCACCTGAGTTCTTTTTAAGGTCAGTAGTCTTAAACAGGTCAGTTAGAAAATATTGTTTTGTAAAGTGGTTGATGGGTAAGGGAAGGAGGGAGTAGGGGGGCACTGTTTATCTGAAGTTGAGGAGAGAAATGTCGGTTTAAAATGAATTGTCAGGTTACAGCAACAACCAGTGGAGAGGTTGCTTGGACAAGTCACTGATATTAGGTACATCAAAGAGGAGTGTTGTAGGGAAGTTATAATCCTTCCCTTATTATTTTCCATCTTAGTGAATTGATTTCATCATGAACTAATTGCTACAGCGCCCTCATTTTCAATGTTAATATTACAAGTAGTCACTTTTGTTGACCAAAGATTCTAATTGGACTCCGTCTTCTGACAAATCATAACATGATCATCCATCCAGGAAAGTAATCTTCATAAGGGTTGTGTATTGGGGAGGGGGGGTGGGTCGGGGGTGTGCTGAGATGCAACCAATGAAAGGTCTTCTTAAATTACTTCCATCAGTTAACATCAGCGATTATGTTGTAAAAGTTTTTATTTTAAAAGAGAAAATTAAGATATGTACATTTACCCCAAATTTTTTTTTTTTCAGTTTATCACATGGTTGACCATGATGTTTCAACATCTAAACCTCCATGTTTAAAAATCATTGTTTGGGTATCCACAATGAATCAACATCTGGTTTATCTTTCTAATATGTACTGCTGTATGTCATACTGGTAAGTTACTAGATTGAATCCCCCCGCCACCCACCCATCCCCCAGGCCCTAGCGTCCTCCTATCTAACTCAACCCTCATATTTAGTGGGTATCATTCCATGCGAGAATAATACTGTAACTGATTCTTTCTATTTGGGTCAATGTAGGATTTCAAGGACACCATGTCCATCGTTTTGTAAAGTGAGGGGGGTGGGGTTAGGGGTGGAGGGTAGGAAAGCGATTGGGAGGCTGATCTTGACATTCATACAGTATAGTATTTGAAGTCAGGCCAAAGGTATTTGAGGAAATTAAGGTTTAGCGTATTGTTGTAAGCTGGAATTGGTTGAAGATAAGGCGGGACCTGCTTGAAAATCATATTTTGTGTGCATCAAGTTATTACAGTACCTCTACTGATAGGACCCCTCCTCTAAGAAATTCCCACCCCTCTCCCCTTATTCCGTGTTGGTCACAATTGTAGCTAAGAGGTTGCGCCTTATTGGTGCAGGTATCTTAGCTGATGCATGTAATTACCTTTCCTAGTTATAAATTGGAAAGTGGGACCTCTTGTGAGAGTGAGAATGAAATTTGGTGTAACTTGCCCTCCTGCCTCACCCCCCCCCCCTTTTTTTTCCTTTCTCCAATTTACATTTAGCAAATAATTGTAATATTTAAGTACAGCATGTAAATAAAATATGTTTTCTCAATTTTGTGTGTTTGGCAGGTGCATACGTGTATTTATTTCCCCCTTTTTTTCTTTACTTCCCTTTCCTTTTTCTCTTCCCTATCTTCTGTCATCTTTTCTGTCATCTTTTCTCTCTCTCTCCTCATCCCTCATCTCTCTCCACTCATTTCTTCCCCTCTCCTCATTTCTCTCCCCCAATTTCTTTTCTATTCCTCTCTTTGAGGAATTAAAAAGAGAAAAGCAGAGGTTGGAATTGAACCAGGGATCTTGGGCTGCAAAATTTATTTTTCGACCACTATACCATCAGTTGGGTGACTGTCATATCAAGATTTTCAAATATTTAAAGATCCAGTTGTTTGGACTTAGCAGTTTTATAAAACTTTTTCTCCACTGATCCTTGTCAGGGAGGAGGGAGTCTGCGCAACCCATTCGGCCGCGTGGAACCTTGTCAGATAGAGGGGTGCCGGCGAACTCCTGCCAGCGAGCTCCTTTTACCAGATTCCCTCACCCGGGTTTCGAACCTACTTACTGGGAATGTCCAATCGCTCGCAAACGACGGACCTACCCATTACACCATTCCGGTTCCCTCTTAATAAACTTCGTTTCTTATATTTATACTTCCACCTACCCCAGGGAAAAGAAAATTAAAAGGCTCTACTGGGACTCGAACCGGAGACCTGGAGTTTGTCTGTCTCTCTCAATTACAGAGCACTACCAACTGCGCCACTGTAACTGTTGAGAAATAATGCTCGTTTCTAATATTTCAACTTCACAATGGAAGAAGGAAAAGATAAAAAAAGAAATATGTTCTGTCTGGGGATTGAACTCAGGACATTGAGTTTGTCTGACTCTCTCAGTTACAGAGCACTGCCAACTGCGCCACTGTGACTGTTGAGAAATAATGCTCGTTTCTAATATTTCAACTTCACAATGGAAGAAGGAAAAGATAAAAAAAGAAATATGTTCTGTCTGGGGATTGAACTCAGGACATTGAGATTGTCTGTCTCTCAGTTACAGAGCACTACCAACTGCGCCACTGTAACTGATGAGAAATAATGCTCGTTTCTAATACTTCAACTTCACAATGGAAGAAGGAAAAGATCAGAAAATTAAAATGCTCTGTCTGGGGATTGAACTCAGGACATTGAGTTTGTCTGTCTCTGTCAGTTACAGAGCACTACCAACTGCGCCACTGTAACTGTTGAGAAATAATGCTCGTTTCTAATATTTCAACTTCACAATGGAAGAAGGAAAAGATAAAAAAAAAATTAAAATGTTCTGTCTGGGGATTGAACTCAGGATAATGAGTTTGTCTGTCTCTCTCAGTTACAGAGCACTACCAACTGCGCCACTGTAACTGCTGAGAAATAATGCTCGTTTCTAATATTTCAACTTCACAATGGAAGAAGGAAAAGATAAAAAAAAAATTAAAATGTTCTGTCTGGGGATTGAACTCAGGATATTGAGATTGTCTGTCTCTCTCAGTTACAGAGCACTACCAACTGCGCCACTGTAACTGATGAGAAATAATGCTCGTTTCTAATATTTCAACTTCACAATGGAAGAAGGAATAGATCAGAAAATTAAAATGCTCAGTCTTGGGTTTGAACCGTCAACAATTAAGGAGTTTGTCTGACTCTCTCCAGTCCAGAGCACTAACTACTGCGCCACTGTAACTGATGAGAAATAATGCTCGATTCTAATATTTCAACTTCAAAGTGGGAGGAGGATAAGGAGCAAAATGCTCTCTAGCGTTAGTGGTAGATAACTATTGGGTGTACCAACTTTATTCCAATCAAGTTCAGCTCTTAATATACCATATTACTGGCAGAATTCATCAAGAAATGCATGGCACCAAGCTATCTCATCCACGTCATCCTAAGGAGGATAAAGTCAAGTCAAGAGAAACTGACAGAAATGTCTCCATAACTTATAAGCAACCTTTTGCAGATGCAAATTTTCTTTTTTTTTACTTTTACTTTCTGAAAGAGGAAGGGGTGATTTGAAATTTCTTTGGCAACCTTTTGCATTTGGATGCAATGTTTTTGTTTGATTTTTCTTCTAATGCATGTTTTGATACCATATCTACTGAGCAATTACATCAAGAAAAGATTTGTAATTGAACAAACTAAGACACATCTCCTGATTCCATCAACAATGACCATTTACTTTAACAAATTCTACCATTTTTGTCCCTGGACACTTTCCCATGGTATATCAATCACATACAAATAGAAACAATGTTTTTCCCGGGTAGAAGGTAGTTGATGGGAGGGGGAGTTGAAATTTGACTTAGTTAAGCCAATGAAGTGTGTACTGCGGCGGCCAGAACCAGGATCATACCCTTATTTCATACGATACAACCCAGAAAGTGGGCAAGGGAAGGGATTTCAGGAGAAATAATTATGGTCTTACGGCAACCCGAGGAATGAAATCTCCATATAGGGCCCCCCACCCATTTAGGGCTGGACAGCCTAACTGTTGGTACAGCGCAGGCATTTGAAACCCTTGTGGTACCGCTTTAAATCCCTTTTGGTCACAAGTTTCTTTGTTCTTTTTCAAAGAGACATTACGATGAGATTTTTCTATCAACTTCTGCAATATACTGTCTCTTTAAGCAGGGGGTAGGAGCGGGGTGCACTGCTGGCACGTGCCCTTCCCCCCCCCCACTTTTTTTTCAAAAATAGCAATAAAATGTGTCCCTTTGATGAAGAACTGTCTTTTGGATATCTTAAGCCTTTGTTAATTTTAATATTTTATTTTAATTATTTATTTTTAGTCTGTACATGCTTTTTGTTAAATGGCATCCCATATCTATTTTGTAGCCTGGTTATCAATAAGCAATCTCAATAAATAGTATTGATAGCATACTAACACATCATATATATTTAAGTGATATGGCCGGTGTGTATCGGTTTATAGCATACCGAGTGGTGGTTGTGATATGAGAAAGTGCCCCTCTGATGTTGTGCCCCCAAACATTTTGTAAGCTTCCTACCCCCCTGGTGACCATGCATGTGGTGGTGGTGGTAGCTAC
>JAIPMN010013042.1:0-10109 GCA_020650975.1 Apostichopus californicus | reverse complement strand
TGATGATAAAGTTTGATTAACAGACGGTACAATGACAATTAAATTTTCTTTTAATTGTCTTTTTCTTAACCACGTCTCTCTAACTGTTTTAAGACACAGAATTTTAATTTTCATTTAGTCTTTCCTCGGTTTGAGGCTGGACTACAGAGATAGCATAAACAACTTTGATAAAAGAAAAATATGTTTTGGAAAAAAATTTAACAAGGGATGAAATTGCATTACCAAATTAATAATACTTAAAACCATAAACAATTAGTATGCCTCAAAACAGGATATAACTTTTAAAGCTGGCCTTCTGGATACTTGGAAGGGTCAGGGGTACCTGGATGAAGAGAGAGAGAGAGGAGCGCGAAAACAGAAATAATATATTACGTATATAGTACTCAAAACATGTACTAAGCGATTCTGGGTGTGCAAATTTTAATGGGGGCAGGGGTTGGTATACGTTTACAATTAATATATTCCAGGGTATCTTAAAGCTAACACAAGTTTAAGGTAATCAGTACTTCCGCCCGCACCCCCCCCCCCACCCCCACACATCCTCCCACTTCCCCACCCTCCAAGTAGTAGTTTGCGAACTACTTCTCCTACTATCAAGGGGATCCTAATATCCTCCAATTTATTTCTACACAGTGTAATTGATGAATTTAAACAACTTAATTTCTCAGTAAGAGAAGATGTTCTGACGGTTTCAATCAAGTGGTAACAGAAGGGGGTAATTCTTTTTTTGCAAATCTGACCCTTTGTCAGTCTGTATATTATATTTGGAGGTAATACAGAAGATCTGTGACAGGGACAAGGAATTTCTAATATTTGGGGGATTTTCAGCTTAAAGGATGAGCATGGCCCGAGTAACTAACACGTACGTGCTATTATTTACATTTAGGAAGCTTACCGGGTTGGACAGGGGGTGGGGGTGGGGTTGTTTGTAGGTACACGGATGAAGCAAAACAACAGGGCTGCAAATAAGAGGATGTTCTAACGACCTCACGCTATGCTGAACCTCTGCAATGGGTACGAGAGGGGTGGAGTGGAGCGGAGTTGGAAGGTACATGGAAGAACAAAAACAGAGTTACAAATACCAGAATGACGTAACGACATCACGCTACATACTATATCTGTACAAAAGCTACGGGAGAAGATGGATGGGGAGGGGGAGGGGAGTTCATGGTGCATGGGTGAACAAGACAAAGCACCAAAGAGAACTATATATGTGTTAACCAACTCACGTTAAACTTTACCTATATAAGAAGGTCAAAGTGACTTTGTAATATTTTATTGTCCGAGAAAAAGGGGGGGGGGAGGGCTCTCTCCCGGTTACATTATCTCTTACTTCCTTTCGTTCACATTCCTTAACAACATCCCCGTTTACTCCACCCCCACCCCCCCCCCTGTTACCCTGTGCCCACAGACCTACCCGTCTCCCATCCTCCACCGTGTTTACTACATTTAACGTCTTATTGGTGAAATATGGGTTGAAATTAATATCACCTTTATTGATTTGAATTTACCTAAATCTTTCGTAGTAGTGAAAATCCGACTTATGCTATCTTTACATTTCAAAAAACTACAATACAGCTGTTTAAAGTACGGAAGGAGCCATTTAAAACGACTTGTGGTTGTGGTCAGTGTGAACTTCCTCGGGTTAATCTCCTGTTAATTAAATTAACTAAATTTCCCAAGTTTTGGTTTATTTATGGAGTACCCAACCTTTTTACCATATCGATGACTGGATGAAGGAAGGTGTGGTGAAGGGAAACTTTGAAAGGACCAATGACGTAGATGTTACGTCAACGCGATGACACAGTTAAATCACGAGTGAAATAGGAAGCGCACTACATCCTAAACCCCTCGTCACCATTGTATTTCGGTTTTGATGTGGTCACATTTTTAGAGTTCCCCAGAGGGGACAGATCCCTTGGTTTCAAAAGTAAAGACCTGGATAGAGGAAATGGGGGTAATATATGCAGAGATGATAGGATTTTATAGAATATCACCTGCCCATTCGCTAAGAAATTTAAAACTTCGATTGTTATTCAAGAAAGGACTTGGGATAAGTCCATTTTCTTCGACCCATTGAAGAATGTTGTACATAGTTATGAACATTCTCGCGGAACTGTGGATTTAAACCACGCATAACAGCGCTATATACATCATCACATGTAATAATGTTAAACACTGATCTGAAATTCGCCCTCTATAGTGTTATTTAGCATATTCAGATATAATTCAGTGGGAATGTGTTCTGAATCAGATAATAGCTTACCAGTGCTGTCTTTAAATATGCTAGAAAATCCAAGTAATGGTCACACAGAATCGCCAGATTAAAACTGCAACACAAAATTTTACTACCAATCTCAAAGCATTGCGTCCTAAAATAAGACGTGTAAGTTATAAAAACAAAAACCAGGTCTCCGAGGCAGCGGTGAAACTTTGCACCCAATATACACTTTAGGATGCGCTTCCACCCCCCCCCCCCCCCGTGAGAGAAATAACCACGTGATCATTATATTGGGAAAGATTAGAACAAAATTCAACATATTGTCAATCTTTTATCGTACTTTAAAATATCCTATCGCAAGTATAGAAGATATATGCTAATTCAAATCATAACGTTTTCCCATTGTAATACACTAAGATTTCCTGGCCCGTGTTAGTATAGCTTTAAAAAGCCTTCTCTTATATGAGCTGTAGGAACTTTGTTCAGACGGACCGCTTTGGGCCCACCTGTGGTCCAAAATGAGTACTTTTCAAAGTCTGAATATAATGGATAAGAACACCCCACGAAAATACTTTTCAAATGTTTTGGTAACGTTGGCGTGATAAGCATTAGGGGCATTAATCATATAGTGACTGGACTACGCAGTCTAATAACGAAATATGATTAGGTCAGTTCCTTATAGAAGCAACCAGTGCCGTAGCTAATAAATAAATAAAAATTCAGATTTTTTTAACAAAGATATGAGTGGTCGCTGATTACTTTAGAAATATTTTAAAAAAACAACATATTTGATGAATTGGAATGGTTATCGGCTTCATAGAAAATTCCTAAAAATCTTCGTAGACAAAAATAATGTGTGATATTAAACAATAACGCAATCTGCCAATGACGTAATCAAACCATTGTGACGATCCATGGGGCATTGACCTATGTTGTCACACTAGAGAAAAGTATAAAAATGACGTCACCACGCCCGTAGTTAGATAAGTTAAGTTTTCAACGTATGTTTGATTGAAATTATGATATATCAGTGCGTTAATAAGGATAATAGTACACTTCTTGACAACGGAATTCCGGTAATATTAGAAACTATACGTGTTCAGTACATCATGATAATCCCTAGCATTTTCTTTTCGATAATCTAGTCGAAATGATTATTGTCTGCAATATGCAAATCCGTCTTGACTTCACAAGCACACCTTTGCCGACCTCAAACAATTTGTTCCCACGCACTCACACACACACTTTAACCACCCCCTCCCTGCCCCACCCCCGCCATTCTAATACCTCCTCTTACCTTAATCTGTTTGCCCGTGAGGTAAAATGGAGAGGGGAGATCCATGTATGAGCTGTAACAGTTTAGAAAATACATTCTATAATGAAGGTATTATTCCTAGTAACATTTGTATACAGCCTAGTCACCAACCCCCCCCCCCCTTACCCTCTCACCCTCTACCCAAAATCCTTCGTCCCTCCTATGTCGCTGAATGTAGCATCGAGGAAAAGAACATATACAGCATATATACTACATTTGTAAGGCGCTATCGGAAAAAATATTGTTGACGGAAAGATTAGTTAGTCTGATCATGTGATAATTATTAATAATTATACCACAATGTTGCTAAGTATGATTCACTAATCAGCTCATTTCCCGCCACTTCTCCCCTCTTACCATTTACTCTATGAATATTTAGCCCCTCCTCTAACTTCCTGAGGAATAGCTCCTCTCAAAAAAATAGTCGAAGAAGTTTGACCCTTAACAGTGGCGAATTCGTGCAAGGAAAAGTTCATAGCCACTCTGTAACAGAGACCCATTCGGTGAACTTCATATTATTAAAGACTATACAGTTAGTAGTTCCGTGTGACAACAAATAGACCTAACCAAAACCTGAAATCAAAATGGTCCCATCGTGTTTCAAAGTAGCCATGTTGGCCGCCGTAGTGGCCCTCGCTTCGGCGGATTGTCCTCCGTACTGGACTGCGTACTTGGACAAGTGTCTTCAGATTTTTAATAAACCAATGACTTGGGAGGAAGCCGAAGACTTTTGTATGGGATACTCAACATGCGAAGGCAACCAAGTAGGACATTTAGCCAGCATCACTGACGCTGGTGTTAATAACTTCGTTCTCCGTTACAAGAAAATGATCGAGGTACAAGGAGGTCCAGCTGCAAAGTAAGAAACAGTCTTCTTTTTTTTTTATTTAAGAGCACCAGCATCCCCGCCAACAAATATGCTTTTATATCCAACCAATGGTCATTCATGCATATTCCTCATTAGGGGAGGGGGGGGGGAGGGATAATCATAAAGTGACAACAAAATTTTTCGACAAAATGGATCTTCTGTGTATTTGGTAGGCCTATACCACACATTTCAGTATTTGAACAAAAGAGCACTTTTAATAATACAATATAATTCTTTAGAAATTATTTTGCATTGGAAAATAAGGAGCATTTAGTATTTATAAAAAGGGACACTTTCTTTGGTTTACAGAAAACTGGGGCCGCGAGTCCCCCTCCCCTCTGTGGACCCCCACCCCGGCTCCCCACCCCTTTTTTTCAACAAACATTGTATAGTTATTCACAAATAACTTTTCTCACTAATACAATTTCATCGTTTAATTCAAACACCGGTAAATGTCTGCAATGAATAATTCGAAGAGTCAAGGAAATTTAATTGAACACATCTTCTTAAAGTGACAAAGCTTTAGCATGTTAGAATTTGGGGCCATACTGATAAAGTTATTTTTTTTTAACTCTAACCTGGTCCCTATATCTTTAATTTCCAAAGTCGAAACTGAAGTTCTGACGTAAAATGAATAATTATCTAGTTAAGAAGAAAGTGTTGTATGTAAAACGTATGTAGATTTATAAAGATATATTCTATTATTTGCATTTTAAATATTTCATAGAAAAGAAGTAAAAAGTCAATGCAATTATTTATATTGTCTTCTTCTTTCGTAAGTATAAACGTCAAGTTGGTCACAAAATGACGTCATCAAATGTCTCACTGACGCACACGGATCTCATGTGGGTTAGAGATATGCAGTTATATCTTTTGCAATTATCAAGTCATTCTTTTATTGCTCGTAGGCTGTAAGGTTATCGATAAGTTTCTTTGAGGGGAGGGGAATGGGAGAGAGCTCAAGGGGAGGGGATAAGGGAGGGGATAAGGGGAAGGGTAGGGGAGGTGAGGGATTTGCAAAGATACGCTAAAAAAAAGAACCATTCATTGTGAAGATGCAAATGAAGCTTGCATTTTCATATCATAAGATGTATTGTATTTATAACGTGGTATAATTCCAACGCCTGCGCAGAAAGTGCTTCACACTTTGGTCGTAGTCATTAGCCATTTTCCTGAATTAGTTTCTTTTATTTTACATTAATTCATCTATTATTTATCATTTTATCGTTAGGAAATATATTTTCACACATTTCGTATTAAATATAAATGTGTTTTCTTTTCTCATTGTTCTTCATTAACAGAATTTGGATTGGGTTAAACGATTTAACAATGGAGGGTCTCTTCGAGTGGACAAGTGGCGTTAACGTGACGTATACAAACTGGGAACTGGGTCAACCCAACAATGGCCAAGGTCAAGAGAACTGCGTCGCCCTCCCAGGAGTCAATACTCTAGACCAATGGGATGATACTAACTGTGTACAGGCCCTTCCTTTTGTTTGCGAATTACCCGGTGTTGACCCAAATGCCCAACAGATGGTCTGCCCTATCTTCTAAACTCTGAACATTCAACATAGACTAAAAAACAGCCGTTTCCTATAAATCAAGATATATCTTTGCTTCCAGTGGACGACGCTCTTATGCACAGGAATAAACTACAATAAGATAGTTCGGAGGCAGAATGATGGGCACGATTTCACACGAACTCTCTTACAAAACGGGGGGAAAAAATCGATAGTAATTTATGCATTTCCGTTTACTCCTCTCTTTCCTCTTATTTCAATTGCAGCCTTTAAATCTCCTCACGAGGATTGGGGGAGGTGGGGGAGGTGGGGGAGGGGGGGGGGGTACAACAGGAAACATCTTGATCATTTCACGTAATGTAGCTTGTTTCTTAACTGGCATATTCAAACCGTCGATGTATGGTCACATTGTTCAGTCACACAGAATCATTAAACATCGTTTACTTCTATTCTTGTGAAAGTCTAAAACATTGGGGGACCAAACCGATGGAGGCATGAATACTAATATCGCTAATTAGATACCATACTTGTCTTGATAGAAAAAAATAACTAACATTGTCTTGTGTTTTGCTTAAGTCAGAAGTATTGCTGTAAACTTTAAATATGTGAGCTTGTGCGTGTGTGGTTTTGATGTGTATGTTAACCTAAAGTACAAGAAAATAGTGTAAGTTGAATTACGCCATTGCATTACTCGTAAAACTTCCTGCCAATAATTGCGTGATGTACGGTGAGCATGCGCACTCGTGGCTATGAAGACGCACCGATTGCTGCTAATAATGGTTGGCAGAAGTTTGGTTACAAAATCCATGCAGCTACTTTGGCGTATTATCAAGGTATAATTCTCCAGAATACAAACAAAATCGAAGGCTGTATACTTGATACTGATACAGAAGTTGAAACTATGTTTTGCATGATCTTAGCTCTTGTTTCTATCAAGTCATTTCTCTCAATTAAGAAAGAAGATAAAACGGACCATAGAAACTCACAACAAGAAAGTGAATTTAGCATTTAATATAAAAGACACTGATATATGTATGTATATGCAAGTTCACTAATTTTATTTTGTCAAACTACCGGTACGGATGTAAAATAAATTTATGAAAATAAAAACCCAAATTTGAGTATTATTTCTAAGCTTTGATCAGCAGTCCTTTGGACAAGGTTTCATGGGAAACGCTTCTCTCTAAAATGCATCGCCAGGCGGGATTGAAAGAAACTATGAAATGGCCATTCCAAGATGTTGATGCAAAAGTCTTTTTTTTTTATTTAAAGTCCCGCCGGAAGTATATGTGTTTAGAATAAGGGTGCACGGAATTGATATCAAACTCATCTAAGATGTGTGTTTATAATCAGGTGGCACGGAATTGATAAAACTCATTTAGGCTGTTATATATGGTTACTGTTTATGTGTTTGGGTACACTGATGGTCTGAAAATCTGGAGGATTGAAGGTGATTTAATGTATTTTAGAAAATCATGGGTAGAAAACAAGTATATTCCGCAGCGAAATTGGCAGATGGGTTGGGAGCACTATGCTAACCTTTGAGCTCTTCTAGCTTAAAATCTAAACGGTTATGGTGGCAAAAGTGGGATTTGCTGTGATAGCCCAAGCCATCAGATATCAATATTGCGGGTAGAGGCATGTCACTTGAAAACTTCTACCTATATGCTCTAACGGCCTTGGAAAGTGACCAGTTAAGTGTGTAAGTCAACGGGAACAACTAACTGTGGTACGACAACTTTTATATCGAGCCCGCCTCGCTGCTATGCACATCACTTTAGGCTATACCTGAATTTACTGAATGAATTTGGGGGTGAACACCCGCTCCTCGCCCTCCTCCCCCCCCCCCCCCCTGCCACACTACACACAAAATTCAAATTCAAATGTAATTATTCGCACAAACGTGCGTGTAGACCTATAATTTTAGATTTGACAATAGTGAAAATATGCCCCAGAATGCACCATATCACGACTAAAATTCTTTTTATTTTCTGGGGAGGACCTCAGACCCCACCCGCCCCCACCACTACATGGGGGCCGGCCAACAACCCTATAGCCATTAACCCATTTTTTTTGTAATCTTGGATCGGCCCCTGAAACCTTCAATATGACCCTGTATAAAGTGGTCAATATAATAAAGAATTCAGGACTTCTACGGATTCAACAAAGATAGCAGACAGACAAGAAGGAAAAGAAAAACGGCTGCTTGGAGACTAAACAACTCTTACGTAATTGTCGAACATTAATTGAGACTGGATAATAATGGAATGCTTCTTGATTGGTGGAATTACATTGATATGTTACAAACTCAACAGAGAATAGTTTCCTGTCTATATGCATGCATTCACACAGACTCATATACACAGTTGTGTATCGATTTGTGCGCCATATGCATATAAAACCACGCTCAATATAAATATATAATATATTAATAGTGATACATAATAGGCCTATTTTATATTGCCAAATACCGTGTTTCTATACTTATAAACATATCATGAAACCTTTATCTGAAGTCCTTACCGCTTACCCCCTTCCTCCCTGTATGCACTACAGCATACTTATCTGCCCTCCCCTTCTCCTACCCCCCCCCCCACCGATCCCTGCCTCACACTCCATATTTGTCAGTATTTAATTGCAATCATTAACTTCTCACTAATTTGTCAAATGGAACTTTGAAGATCAAAAAACAAATTGTCTAAGACGCCGCCCATTTGCAGCAAAATTGTTGTATTCATATGACAAAAGGCGTTTTACACGTGACTAATATAATATCAGTAAAAAGGGTCTGAATTTTCCAAATATCAACTGGAGTAATGTAATTAATTACTTGTCACTTCCCTTGGGGTTGGGGGTTGGGGGTTGGGGAGGGGTGACAATGCATATTCTAAAGCGCATTGCCTTAGTTTGATCAATTTTAATTTTACCTTTGAGTATAGACCTAATATTTCGTAGGTTTTCATAAACTTGAGGAAGATCGCCGATAAAACCTTTAAAGGATCTTCAAAGCATACTTCTGTACAAAACATATTCTTCCTTTGTCTTATTAGAAGGTCAGTGGTTCCTAAACCTGGGGCTAAATACCCCCCCCCCCCCGCTTGTGGTAATGAATCGATTAGAGGGGGCGCGTAATGACACTGCTGCTTACAAATAAATAATGTTATAGAAACAGAATGTATCGATTCATTGGTTCATATGTATTTTATAGTGTAAATAATAGGTATCAGTATTCACCCCCTCCCAGCCCCCCCCCCCCCGATATGCTAGAAAGTCAGATAATTGTCACCTATTCCCAAATGCCAACAAGACGTTTACTGCCACTCTCCACACTGAGGTATTGAACTTGTCTATTTCAACCCTTTTCTATATAAAGGGATAATAGGGCTAATTAGAAATATCCATAGAGCCTCTAAGAAAGTAGTATTGAAACTTCGAACAGCTTTTTGGTGTGTTAAATTTGTGGGGCCAATACTGACGAATAATGAAGTCGAACTGCAATTGGATGGTTCTAATAAAGGACGTTCATATGCTTAATTTTAATTATTTGCTTCTACGCTACCAAACGATGGCATAAAATTAGCCTTTTTCCCCAAAAATGTTTTGAATAACGGGTTTTACATTAATATGAGAATCGGGGGAGGGGGAGTGGAGGATTTAATGAACCAGCGTTCGTGTTTACCGGGCCCAAAAATGTTATGAACCACTACACGGTTTAGCGAGTTTATAGCTGCTGCATGATACGTATCGGGATTACTTCAGTTTAAATAATTCGACGAAAATGTGTAAAACTACATTTCGTATTCAAATAACATAAAGAAGCGTCACGGAGTTGTATTTTTCACCCAACCCTCCTCCGGCCATCACAACCTACTTTCAATCCACCTACGAATTTCCAAATTATCAATCATAAACAAATCATAGACAGATAAAGTAAAGAAAGCCCCTTTATCAGTTTTCCTTCTTTGGTTACCTGATGTCTCTTTTCCTTTTTTGGTAAAGTAGCGGAAAAGCTGTCGTATAATTCAACTGACTTGATGCTTTGCATCATCCAGCTGGCGGCGAATTATGATTTCTTACGGAAGGAGATTGAAACCGGAAGGGACGGGTGGGGCCCAATAGAAAGGTATACCACCCATGGATATCAACCTTTATTGTACAGCAAATTAAAAAGCGAATCTTTACCCT